>OZ018320.1:142933089-143178089 GCA_963969495.1 Ceratothoa steindachneri | reverse complement strand
TATTAAATGTTGGTCTCGATCTTGTTACTGACTATTTTTTCTCTGGCTGACTGTCTGATTGTACTTGTGTGTCTTTTACAAATGCTTTTATTATAACGGAAGATTAGGAGCGTGTCTCCATTCCTCCAATCTAAGAACTGGGCGGAGCCATCTTGACCCGAGGGTGTGTGCATGTATTTAGTGTAGGCGCGTGTGCACCAAGAGGGTGTTCAAATTTTGAAATCTGACTGAGCATTATCAGGCCGATATCCGTAGCAAAATAAGATTTCGTATTTCACGGGTCCATGTCAAAGCTGTTGGGTCTGACTTCCCTATATGTCAGACTCATTTGTATGCACAGCCGTTTCAATTGACTTCGTTATCGCTGCGGCGAATGTTTGTGTGTTAGCGTGAGAGCACAACGATTTCATTGCCTTGCGGTTTTACATTATTTACAAATATAGTTTACTTTGCACTGATAAATTAATTATTGAGTGGTGTTTTCGCATTATTTACAAGTATATAGGTTGCTTTGCATTAATTAATTATTAACAAATTGCAAATTATTTTATTTTTTGGTTTGTGTGTCCATTTAAAGATTTCATAGGGCCAACGGGGTACTAAATTTGTCAGGTTCCTTGTTGGCTCTACTCCACCTTGTAATTAAGCGCTACAAACTGTCCATTCCCGACCTATCGATTTTTTTTTTCCTCAGTTTAGAATCTGTACATCTATGGTCAAAAGTTTTCAGACACCTGGATTTTTTTCTTATTCTTTGGGTATGTCTATTGATATGTTGGTGTAGGTTTACATGAATCTGGAAAACAAAGTAAGATTACAAGATTCCTTATAACTTCTTTTGAAATATCTAAAATGGTGGTATTATTGAAATGTATGAAATCTATTACCAGTATGCGGTATGCTATAGTTAAAATGTCTTCATATAACGCATCATATTTATTTATTAATATGATATTCTATGTCCACAGAATCTGATAATGATCTGATAATGGCGAAAACACTTAACTATACCGTGGATGGAAGAATTCTGATACACACGCTGCACAAGGAGAGTCTTAGATGTTGTAAAATCGCCCGTAGGGTGGAGGGATCACATTCCGGTGTTGCAGAAGTGTTGAAGAGGATTCAAGTGGGAACATCCAACGCCGATCTAGTTTTGTAAGACCCAGGGTCAGTACACAACAGGTTTTGGCGTCGCATCAGCCTTCGGGATCGTAAGAAAACCACAGACCGGCTGCACAATCAATGGGCAGATGGCGGCCCGGTTAATACATCCGTCAGAACAGTCCGAGGCAGACTGCAACAATAAGGTCTTAAGTGATATTTTAAAGCCCGCCAAAAACCGCTGCTCAACCTTCAAAATGCATAGTACCTACAGTAAAGAATGGTGGCCCTCTGCAATAGTATGAGGCTTTATGTCCAGTTCAGGGCTGGATAGTCCTACTGTTTGTGGTGGCACCATGAATTCAGAGAAGTATTAAGCTCTTATGAGTGATTACATGCTGCCCTCAGACCAAGACTTCTTCATAAATGCCTAAAATGTGATTTAACTGCAATACAATCAACCAGGTCACAAGTCTGCATCTATCCTACTGTGGTTGCAGAACAACAATATCGCGGAGATAGAATGGCCATCTCAGTCTCTAGATATGAATTTTAAGATCAGCAACCCCCCAATAACAAATAGGGCAGTCATCACCGAAGAGTAGGTCAGAATCTCACCCCTCAGTTGTCGCACCTTCGTAGAGAGAGAGACTGCCTCTAAGAATATTGGCTGTGATCGCTGCCAAGAAACCTTGGCACGCTGCTGAGTTTCCTCTAACAGTTTTGTTTTGCTGTAATTTTCAGAGCTTCATCCGCTTATCTGTAGCTGATGTTATATGACTTGGCAAATTTTATTATCTTTTGTTGATTCTTTAGAGCCTATATACTTTATAATCATGCATTTCTCTAATTTCTTAAAAAATTCTAAGGTGTCCGCAAACTTCTGGCCACGTCTGTATTCGTTAATCATTTTATGTTCTTATTAAACAAGAAAGAGTCGGCCCATTATCGTTTCTGACCTTACTCAGTGAGACCTTTGAAGAAGGACTTTTGTTTAGGTCCAATAAGCTTGAAAGGATAAACATCTTAAGCTCTGCTGTGTTGTATTTTCACCATTACTCGTATGTTTCCTGACTAGAAGTCGTCCAAGTCAGATATATAAATGATTAATATAAATTTATAAATTGTGTTTACGTAGCGCTTTGAAAAAATGACTTTTTTGTCGATTTTTTAGGTATTGTATAATAGGCAAATAATAGGAAAGAAATTAAAATTGTTACATGTAACTTATTCCCTACCATCAACAAACTCCTAAATTCAAAATGTAAAACGGAAAACTCCTTCGTGAAGTGATCCTTTTCTTTATATGTAGAATAATTGCTTTTATTATGCTTGCAAAAGAGCTAACTTTATTTGAAAATATCATCAACCATATCTAAAGAGAGACATTTATTAAGATTAGCCGAGCAAATAAGGCAAGACTGCTAAATTGACATTTCAATCAAGTGCGGCTACACGACACAAAGACGAGCTCGATACTCCCCATTTTTAGTTGCCGGCGGTCCGTGTGTTGCTTTTTTTGTTTTGGTAATAACATTGTAACTATTCTGCCGATTCTAACAAATTTGAAACCCTTATGTTTTTTTACGTTTCCTTTCGAATTATATAATTGCCAAGGTCCTCCCAAGGTTAGCCCGGGAATTACTTTGTTTTGGCAATAACATCATAACTAGTCGGCAGATTCTAACGAAATTTGAAACATTTATCTTGTTTTACATTCTCTTTTGAATGATATAATTGCCAAGGTCCTTCTAAGGTTAACCCGGGAATTATTGAAGGTTTTTAATTTCGTAAGGTCATAAATCAGAATAAGTGAGAGCACGCTACTTTTGGTCAGCATACCTTGTTCCCTTTCTAACTACATCTTGCTTTGGTAGAAGATCATATAAAACTCCTGTCTGCGCGCTGATCTTTATTACGATAATCTCTCAAATAGAGACTGTTTTTCCAATTTTAACTTTCCTTAATATGGAAAACGAATTTTAGATACACATACGCGCGCACACAAATGCACACAGTGTGAGAACTACCGTCTTCAATCCAGCATTCAGTGAATATAATATCTTCTCACGCATTGCTCGATATTGCATCTGTTCTCGTAACGTAAACCAAAATTTCCTTTTCCCTTCCTCATGTTATAGCCTTTTTTTATCGTATGTAATCTGGTTATCTCCGGTTCGAGAATATTTTTCAAGAAAATCAATTTACAAAAACACAACACTCCGCTTCAGGGGAACTGAGAATCGCAGCAGGCGCCGTCTGGTGAGATCAAACGGAGTTGCCCAGAGGGAACCTTCAACGAAGACCGCATCCACTCCAGAGGAAACACGGTTCGGCCTAGATCGAGTCACAGATTGGGATAAACATCTCGAATCTCATCATTTAACAGAGCGGTTTTGGAAAGTTTTTATCGTTGTCTTTATGTGCATCTTTAAATGTTCACCGGAATCTGATACCATGACTGGGAGCCGATACAACCCACTTGTGGTTCTCTCCTTCATCCAGCAACGATGCGTCAAGTGAATCATGGGTAAAAATCATGCAGCTGATATCTAGATGATTGCCTGCTCTTTCAACCGAGACGCAGGTGGATATACAGCTCTCTGCTACACACTTTCACTCTCCTCAACTTCACCACGTTCGTTCCAGTTCTTTCTGGTAACTTTATGGCGGAGATACCCTCGTTGGTTTTAGATTTTTAAAAGTTTTAGTTAATATAATTATCTTTTATTCACTTTTTATCTCTCTCTTTCTCATTCTACTTTTTTCTTTTATGACTACCCTAACTCCATTTTCCCAATAAGTATTTTCCTTTCTTTCCTAATACTCCAACCTATGATGATAAATGGAATCTAAAAATGAGGGTAGAAATTTAACTATTAAAGGGAAGTAAATAAAACGCAACCATCGAAGGCATTTCAATGCTTTTGAAAAAGTTGGTAAAGTGGCGGTTAAGTTGAAGAAAATGGTGAAAACGTGTCATAGGCATATAAAATGAGTCGTAAACTGTGTTTGTGAAAGAGAAGCCACGCAGCTCTCCCAAGCCATCTCTCCTTTTATCCAACAAGGCCTTGGTAACTCAAGCCAGTGATGACGACCGATCATAAAACCGCTACAACCACCAACCCATAGAAGATTGATCATTGAGGTGGCAAAGTGTGTGGCAATTTAAAGAAATAAATAAATAGAGAATTTACCCAATAAATCCTCTGCACTGAATACTTAGCCTCCCACTTAATTTCCCCCCTTCCTTAATACGGATAATAGCCAAATTCATTTCAATTAAGGTCTATTTTTAATTAACGGCCCCATCTCCATTCCCAATTCTACCTCTTCTTTCAATACCCAACTACTCAGGCGAGGAGCCTGACCCTCACTCGGCAATTCACCCCTCACAAACATAACCCCATCCACGAGCCTCCATCACCGACACTTCATCCGGTCGAAGGAAAAGGGTCGATTTTGGTAAAAGGGTGTACCACTGTGTCGAGTCTCCGCCCTCGGTCCATAATTCCTCGTAAGGGCAGGGATTAACTGAGGAAAATGTGGCCTTGACACGCGATAGGCTCACGAACGAATACATCTTAGATATTACCCACATCGGACGCAGTGAACTTGGATTTGATCGGCAAATCCGATCTCAGGCCGGATTCGCCAAAACATAGGCCTAGCAAGGAGCTGGTACTAGCCTCCCTCGAAAGCTTTGTATAAGTAACTTTAAGAAGGTATCAGTCGCCATCTCTAGAACGATGTGGTGGATCAAATACACCATCTGAAATAGAGAGAGTGTACAAAATGTAAATTACCTGCTTTCCTTTTTTATGTAAATGGGTGATGATAAATTATATTCAACTCACATTTCCATTTTTGACTGTGAAGGAGGAAATTACTAGTTTCCAATCTTTTGAAGGATAAGGAGGTAGTTTCTTACTTTTCTTATTTTGAGAGGATAAGAAATGTGAGCACGTGCCTCTTTTTTTCATTATTTTATAATAACGAAGTGGAATACTGACCTTTTTTTCCTTTTTGGAGGGGGGAATGGAGTATTTTCTACTTTTCTCCACATTTGGCGATAGAAATAGGAAGTACTTGCTTCATTTCACAAAGTTGGAAAATAAAGAAAGGAGTACTCACCTTTCCCAATATAAAGGATGAGAAAGACGGCACTGACCACCCTTTCATGTACTGAAAGGTGAGGAAGGAGGGTTTCTCCTTATTTCCCTGCTTCGATGGATAAGGCGGGTAGTACTCATCTCCATTCCTCATTGTATAGAAACAGGTGTGGTAATTAATTTCCACTTTACGGATTGTGGTTAAGTGGAGGTAATCGCTCCATTTTCCATTGAAGAAGGGTGTGGAAGGGGGCTGCTCACCTCGTTTCTCCTTCTTTTTTAAATAAACAAATTGGTATACACTCTTCTCCCTGTGTGGTGGGTGTGCATAGGAAGATATTCACTTCACATCACTTCCTTTGAAGGATGATAAAGACTGCACTGACCACCCTTTCATATTTTGAAAGGTGAGGAAGGAGGGCTTCACCTTATTTCCCTGCTTCGATGGGTGAGGTGATGAGAGAAGATTACTCACCTTTTTTGAAGGGTGAGGAAGAGTAGTGTTTTCCTTTCACATTTTGGAGAGTGAGACTTTTTTAATTTTAGGATCTTTCTGGCGTCAGCCAAAAAGACGACATCCGTCGAAATAAAAAAAAACTCTCTCTTTAGCCCAAGTCAATAAAAAACTAAAGAAACATAAAATAGCAGCAATAACAACATAAATATTCAAAAGGCACGCTCAGGTGTCAGGGGAGGCCCGCCTCGCAATGGAGCCTGAGCGCACAGCCAACAACTTAAACAACAACAACTATGAAGGAGGACTGCCTCCTAATAAACTTAACTAGACCACTGTGCGGTGAGCAGGAGTTCTTCCCATGAACTCGGAAGCAGCGGTAGTGACCACCTCTGTTAAGGTACTGGGACAGGTACTACTCACGAAGCTCTCCAAGACTAGGATATTCGACCAAAAAGAGATGTACCATCTGTTCGACCAATCAATCTCGATATAAAGGTTCAGAGGAGCGCTCCATATGATGCCGCAGCGATCCGCGAGTGTGTTCGATACAGAGGCGACAGAAAAATGAGATCGTCGGGGCATTCAGGGCAGGTCAGCGAAAACGGTCGCGGCGATATGACAAGGCCCCTCATGCTCCCCGTGTGTCGTCTTTCATCTTCTTTGCATGAATCACGTTGGCTGCCTTGATCCTTGCCACGTAGTAATTATGAAAAAGAAACACCGGTTTGGTTGCTAAGTCTGTGCCGACAGCCTGGCACCCTCAAACGCGTGCTTGTTCCCAGCAACGTCTACATTACACCAGAAACCCAGCAGAAAATACTATCAAAATCCACCACCCACGAAGTAGCCGTTGCATCACGCATATAAAAATGTAGGGATGCTAAGATTCAAATGTTTCAAGGGCACTCGGGGCAATCTGTGGGTCGCTATGAATTAAGAAACGTCTTCCGAACTGCACAATGTGCATTATTTCCCGTCCGAGCGATATTTGCATCTAGATCGGTCGGGAAAACGAAGGCAGTACTTTGAAAGGCCTCACAGTCCCAAAGTATCTTAGGCCAACTCCTCTTTTAGAGTCCAACAGTCCTCACACTCCAACTTCTCCTCTAGAAAGTCCCACAATCCACATAGTCCAATTCCTCCTCTAGACTTGAAGCCATATGTGTAACACAATTTATGCTCCCCTAAATGCAAACGCAGTACTCCTAATGTAGAAGCTTTGGGAGAAGAGGCGTGTCGAGAAACTTTCAAAGGGGGAATCTTCCAAAGTGACGTACTAGGCTGAACCATAAGGGCTACCATCCCGAGAGCTACACCATATTCTCGAAGAAGTTTCATAGCCGCGAATATAATTGGCATTTCATAGACAGGCATCATTGGATTGGCTTCTCCTCCGTTAGTGACCGGGGGAGAGGTTCAAACATCGACTACAAAGCGCATCCTGCCCTCTGCAATATTTAGAGCGACTGGCATCTCCCCTACGTGAAGAAAAAGGCTGTCTATAAGAGAGGTGCAGAAAAAAGACTCGTCATCTGGAGACCGATGTGGTGGATAGAGATTGCGAAAGCGTAATTTCCTAAATACTTTCCCTTTTTAGATGAGTGAAGGATATTTAACTTTTCTCTTTTTGACTGAGAAGAAGGCAATTACTCACTTCATTTTTCAATTTGAAAGGAGAGGAAGGTATAAATAATCACTTCATTTCCATTCTGCGCATGCTGATGAAGTAGGCATTTTCTGTTCTCTCCTAAAGCAAGAAAGTGGTTGCATGCATTTACCTTTGTTTGAATTGTTGCAACGGATTACTCTCCTTTTTACTCATTTTGAAAGTTGGGTAGGGGAATAACCCCTCATTTTGCTCTCTCTGGAAAGAAGAAGAGTTCTCACCTTTCTGGTTTTGAAGGGGAAAGAAAATTACATTCACCTCATTTAACCTTTTCAGACAGTAATGGCTGAAAAGTTAAGTTGCAAAAACAAACAATGGATTGTATTCAGAAGGTAGTTAAGTAGAGATCTGTAAAGAATATAGTAAAAAAGGGAGGAAGTGAAAATGTTGGGAATATACATATATACATAGCCGCATATTCAATTGCTGGCTTACCGCTTGGAGGGCACACAATCTTCCAAATCTCAGCTGTAGCATGGTTGCCCATGCCAGAGCTGACAGTCACTTGGAGGAGATGTAGGAGATAGTTAAGCATTACTAGTTCTGATAGTAGCAATAGGTTTTTTTGTTATTTAATTAAGAAAAAGGTGAAAAACCACTGAGGCAAATCGAGAAGTTTTTAGTTTTTTTTATATTTATCGCTCATCTTGCGACAGACAGCAAGAATATATCTTAAGAAATATTAAAATAACCTATTTTTAAGTTATAGCAAAACAAAAAGAAAACAATTACAAACTAATATACTTAGATCCAAAATAAAAAACAAACAAAAGAAAACAAAAGCAACAACAAAAGGAAAAAGAAGAAAGGCAACGAGAAAGAAGCGCGCTCCGGCGTCGAGGGTAGGCCTGCTTCCTCCCGGCGCAGAAACAAACGACCAACGAAAAAACCATTCCGAAAAGGTGGATGAAGCCAGCCTCCTCCAAAAAGTGTATAATCTACGAGTCGGTGTGTAAGAACCAGTCCCGAGCACAAATGACAAGCGATAGTGGCCCCGCTCGTCCCTGGACCGGGACAGGTAACATGCGCGAAGATCACCCAGAGTAGGATATTCGACAAAAATGACCCGAACAGTGTGGGAGACACTGCAGTCGTCGCAATAAGGCGCAGGAGAGCGCTGCATTAAATTGCAAGTGTGTTCAATTCGAAGACGAGAGAAAGCAACCTGACGCCGTCGCAGCATTAGGGGGTAGGTCCAAGGGAACAGTCGCGGCGCAATGGTACGTAAGTTTAAGTTCCCGCCGACCCTCTCCCATCATCTTTGTCAAGCCGGACGGAGGGGGACCCGTTTTCCAACAAGGTAATCGGTGTGAAGAAGAGCGAAACGCTGGTCTGGCCGCCCAGTACTCGCGGACTCTTTGGGACCCTCATCGGCGTGCTCATTCCCCGCAATTCCTACATGTCTAGGAACCCACCAGAAGACAATCTCGACATCCGCCCGCCTTGCCATAACCGTGGCGTCACGGATATCCCGAACCAGGGTAAGCGTACATTTCACAGCCCCGAGAGCACTCAGGGCGCTTTGTGAATCGCTATAACTCATAATACGTTCTCCGAACCAGGCACGTCGCGTTATTTCCCGTACCGAGCGATGTATTACAACTACCTCTGCGTGAAGACAGAAGCAGCGACTGACAGGGCACCGCTGACTTCAAATAGAGAGGACACGGCGTGACAAACCCCTTCTTGGGACTTGAAGCCATTCGTATACACTGGCACAGTTTCAGCGTGACACGAATTGTGGTGCAAAAAAAGCCGAACGCAATACTCCGGGCGCTTTGGGGACAGCAGTGTGGCGTCAAATAGTGAAAGAGTGTCGTCCTAGGCAGAACCAGGTGCGCCACCATCCAAGAGATATACCGAGCTGTCGAAGGAGTTTCCTAATCCTGAACCAAAAGGGCATAGGGTATGAGTGCCTTCTCTCAGCGGCAGACGCACCGTCGATATCAGCTCCGGATGCAGTGAGAGCTGTTGGCAACTTAGGGAGGCGTGGGCAAATAATGCGCTCTACACGGCGCAGAGCGAGAGGCATCTCCCCAGCATCGACAAGTAGGATCTCAATGGTAGAAGTGCGGAAGGAAACTGTCACTATGTGAAGACCGGTGTGTTGAATTGAGTTCAACGTCCGCCATACACGCTCAGTTGCAGATGCATAAAACTCGCATCCGTATTTGAGCTTCAAACGAACAAAGGATCGATAAAAAAGTAAAGCTAGAAATATGAGCCTCCCAGGTGAGACGTCAGTCAAATACAAGACCAAGGAAACGGCTTGAGGCTACAAATTCCAGGCGCACCCCATGGAAAACAAGTCTAGGTGAGGGTGAAACCGTGGATGGCGGCAGAAGTGCACCGAAGCCTGTGCGCTTCGGCATAGCGAGAGACGCGGTTCAATGCCTGTTGGAGTCGACGCTCCAGAGCTGGCATCTGAGCCGCGCCATAAGAGATCGAAAGTACATCCACGTAGCACGTAGCGAGAACACGTTACCGAGGTGATGTCGTTGATGCTGGGTTCAAAGAGTGTGGAACCCTCTTCCTGCTTATCAGGCCGGAGGGGGCTCCCCCCACCCCTACGCGGAATCAACGATCTTGCAAAAATTCAGATATCAAGATTGGGAGGCGTCTCCTTGCCCTCATTGCGTGGAGAGTCTCCATGTTACCGTATCGCCATAGAGTATTATCGTCCTTCTTCTGATGAAAAAACACCATGGTGCAGTGCTGTCTACGAAGGAAGGCCTCGCAGATGGCATTTTCAAGTCGGAGCAGAGCATCCGAGGTGAACTGGAACTTGCGGAAGCCGCACTGGACAGATGACAGATTACCCCCGCTGTCCATAAAACAGGGTAATCTAACATTTACCAATTTCTCCATCAACTTGCACACGCACTAGAGGTTAAAGATAGTGTGCAGAAACCGGCCGGGGTAAACTGATATCTCTCCCCGATTTGCGAAAAGCGATTCAACAAGAATCTGGGAGGATACCCTCTACTCAGATCCTGTTGAACATATCTATCAGAAACGCCATGCCTCGCTCACCTTGGTGTCGAAACATGGCGTACGGGACATCGTCCGGACCATATTGGGCGTCCGCGCATGAAGCAAGTGCGCAACGCAACTTAATCAGAGTAAACCTGTCGTTGAAGGGCCCTCCGCCTTTCGATGTAAAGTCCAGTCGGTGGCCTTCCGCAACATCACGAAGTTCATTGAATGCTGGAGGAGCAGCATCCTGGCTCGAGAATGCGGAGAAAGAGGTCACTAAGGATTCCGCAACAGTCGTGAGGTACGTGATTGTGGTCCCATTCTCCGGGAGAATGGTAGGGGGGGTCCTGCGAGAACTTGCCTTGAATCCTTTTGACTCGCCTCCAAACCTCTGCTAGAGGGGTCTTCAAGTTAAGTGAGATACGTATGCCCGCGATGAAGAGCGGCGGGTGTGCTTTGAAATATACCGGAACCTAGTCCTAACCCGACGAAATTCCCCGACATTGAAATCGCTCGGGTGGCGCTTATAGTGCATGTAGGCATAACGCTTCTGTTTAAGGGCCGTCCCATACTTGGCTGACCAGGATGGGAGTGGTGGGTGTGCACAACGGCCAGACGTTCTAGTAATACTAGTTACGCTCACGGCGATGAAGTTGCTGGAAAATAACTCAACGGCCTAATCAACCGACCTAAACTCCTTGACTGAGATAGAAAAATCAGTTATTTCCTGAAATGCGGACCACCGCGCCCGCGCCAAGCACCACCGAGGTGGAGTCTCGGGCAGCAGCGGCCTATAAAATGATATTTGAATGGGAAAGTGATCACTCCCATGGAAATAATCGACCAGCCAACACGCTAAATCAGGCTATGTATCCGGAGAGCATAAAGATAGATCGAGTCAAGAAAATGAAGTGTTTCTCGGGCAGTGATGCGTAAACTCATCCACATTTACGACACCTATTTCCAGCTCGTCAATCAGGTCAGCAAGGATTTGACCCCTAGGATTATTTGACTAGTCTCCTCAGAGGGGGTATCAAAGCGATTAGAAGAACGGATACATCATGCATGCTGTAAATCGTGCATCCTCCTGCCCGGCCCTCATCCCATGATGGTGGGGTCCTAAAACCCTTATACCACGAGGGGTTGGGCAAGGGGCTCGTGCTCAGCATGGTCTCCTGCAAAAAAAAATGGCAAGGTGAACAGGAGGAGACGAGCCTCCACAGCTTCTCCCAGTTGGCCCGAGTCCGCGGCAATTTCATTGAAAGAATATGCCCTCCAGGCCTAGCCTGGAGGAGATACGGGGCCCTCTTAGAATAGAAGATCCTTACGGGAATACATAGCCGTACGCTTCCTGGATGCAGATGTCCGGGCTCTGTTGGCTGGACAATTCGCTGAAGGCGCTGTAGCCTTCGAAGACTTATCGAGGGAGGTTGTGCTCGCCATGGAGTCTTTTCCTCACTACGTGTGGGTCCCTTTTTTCGAGGATCCACCGTCTCCGAGCCACCCAGCTCAACCCTGGGTGTGTGCGAAGGAGCCGAAGTTCCTTTAGTGCTGTCCTCTTTTCGAGGGGCAGCTTTAGGAAGCCCGGAAGATGGCCTCACGAACAACTTTAGGGGTGTTGCCTTCTGTGAGCCTACAACTCAGTGGAGGCGCGCAGCCGGTCACGCTGGGGGAAGGGAGGGCAGCCCTGGTTTTAGTCGGGGCTGGGTGTGAAACCTTTGTGCCGCCAGCTTTACGAGGGGAGAGCACGGGGTGGGTAGAACCCGCAAGAGGGTTCTGAATGGGCGTGGAAACGACCGTGCTCGTAGGCCGGGAGGGGCCTGGAGCAGAGGGTGTCTTTCTTATCATTAAGGCATAGGACGTGCTACGCAGAGCCGGACGCGCCAAGACCACGTCTTCACCCTCGCGAAATGAGCGATACGTACCACATTGCTACGAAGTAGCGGAGTGTGGCTCTCCGCAATCAACACACTTGTCCACACACGATTTGGACTTATCGTGTGCGGCCTTAGACATGTTACACAGACTTCGGGTAACCCCAACTTTGCACGTCAAGAGGAGTGATTAGTGTGGCCGAAGCGGTGACAGTATTAGCACTGTCGTGGTATTGTTGTTGTTGCTTTAGAGCGCCAGTCTGATGCTATTACTTATGAATGACACCAATCCTTATATATTGACTGAGTGGATTTTTTAATTACCTTGTTATTGAGAGAGTACCACAGCGTCTAATCCGTTTTAAGGAGAGGGCCCGCTAAACACGTAAAGGATCCATGGAAACACCAGAATTATCCAAAAAATATATATATTTTAAATTTATAAATTAACTACAAAAAAGTAAAATATTTATAATCACCTAATAAGTTTAACGAGGATAACCATACTTGAAACCGGGCCTATTACAGAATCTTTTCACGTTCAAATCTAAATAATAAGCTCCTAGTAAACAAACCAATTGCCGATTAGTTATTTTATAGTGACCCTTTTAGATTAACATTAAACTTCAATTTAAGTTTCACTATTCTAACTGTAACTATGACGGGATTCACTAACAATTGTCTCTACTTCAGTTAATTTGAGTACCGTAATACACTCCTACTAAACCAATACAAATATAAATGGTCCTTCTGACTTACATGAAAGAAAGGATCAGGGATTTCCGGATGTCACTAGATTGCTTTTATCCCGTTTCGTTGGGAGCAGTGGCCGATTGTAGACTTTCCACGAGATGGGAGGGGGGAAGGGGATCCGATGTCTAATTCTTTGGTTCTAGGTAAAAACCTGGAGGGAGGAGTTGTAGTCTCTGGCTCAAGGAGTGATCTTCTGGATGGTCTTGAAGCCTTTTTGTATCCTAGTCTTATTCGAGGGGTTGCCCACTGTATTTTGGGGTATACGAGGAGATTTTGAATGTTCTTGAAAAACTGGATTTTCCTCGGGTATGGTTTCTTTTTCTCTCTTCGGTATTAAGATCGCAATTTGAGAGTCACTCGAGGGTGACTGGTTTTTGTATTATCTTACTTGCGAAGTTCCTGTTTGGCACTAGGAATGTTGGTCCAGCTAAGCTTCTAACTAAGCCTTTGCAGGATACTTCGGTCTGGCACCGATACAAAACGTAACGTTTCTAAGTTATTTCGAAACTGGGAGAAGGACCGATCTTCTCGAACTGGTCCTCTATCGTCTCTCACCGAATAAATCATCTTTTCTCTTTCCTCATGGAGCTTATTTATAGCCTGGCGACTGCCCCATCTAAGGGGGTAATGGTGAGGCAGTAGAGGGGAGAGAGAGGGTGAGGCGATGGTGGCACCGCGGTGCTCAAGTCGACTTCTTAATTAGAGGCACCGCCAACCGTCACCATCCTTGGTGTTCTTTTTAACTAGCACCGCTTTTTGTGGCAATTTAACCACGGGCCTCCGGATCTCATAGGTAATTCGATCCTTTGAGCGCTCAGTAATGGCCTTTGGTGGTCATTTTGGCACAGCGGCTCGCTCCCGACTACCTATGCGGCGGGGAGATCAAAAAGGGTAGGCCGTTTGACTTTTATTCCGCCAGCTTACGTTCCCACGACTCTCCTCATGTCTCTCGATTCTCTTGCTTTCTCTGCAGGGGGGAGGGGGACTTTAATTTTTATGTCCGCCTGGCCCTCCGGGAGGCTTTATGTTGTAATTCCTTTACAAGTACCTACGCGGCAGTGGCACGAATGCCTT
Source organism: Ceratothoa steindachneri (assembly GCA_963969495.1). Lineage (NCBI taxonomy): Eukaryota > Metazoa > Arthropoda > Malacostraca > Isopoda > Cymothoidae > Ceratothoa > Ceratothoa steindachneri. Next base: position 143,164,073 of record OZ018320.1, on the reverse strand, counting down.
CACGCGGTAGCGATACCAACCGGCACGCACCGATTGAGGGAGCTTGTTACAGTCGAACGTGACGAAGCGTGTAGAGTTGGGTCCCGAGGCCCCTCCCTGTTTTTTCATCACACTTTCAACCTTTACCGCCCCATAGTCGGCCAGCGCTAAGATGATGTGCTCTGTGGAGTAGTCCATGAGTTTCCTCGCATAAACTGTTCCTTTCACAAAATTCATGGTAAAGTGTGGCGTCACCCTCACCAACGTGACATCAAGTGTCCAAAGGGCACTAATCATGGCCGCCTAGGAATGATTCGACGCATTCGCCAGAAGGCTACCCTCCGAGAAACGGGTCACTTTCGGCACCCTACCAATCACACTAGCTAAGGCTCTCTTCTGGTGAATCATGCCTTTACCCAACATGCTTCCATCATTCGAGAAAATAACGAGGACGCGTTTGAAGCCAACGGGCTCGAAATCGCCAGGCAGATTCTAAATGTAGAGCCCCAACGTATTCGAGGCTCCGCTCTACGCACTTGTACTATTGGTCTTGGGACTCCCCACCCGGAAGAGCACTGGAGCCGGACGTGCCGATCTTTTCTTGGTCGCACACCGAAACGGTAGCATCCCCGTCCGTCCCCATGACTTCCAAGGATGGATAGGAGCTCCGCGTCTTTTTTGTCTTTTCCTATTCTTTTTTTTCTCAGGAGAGGAGGGCGTATAATGAACCCGCTTTTCTCTCCCGCCGGTAGGAGCTCCGACGGCAGATAGACCGGCCTCGGCAAGATCCTTCTACGAAATGAAGAAGGTTCTGTCTATTACAGGTGTACCAGACGGTGAAGGAGATCGCTCCTCTCCTTGTGAGGCCTCGGGGACACGTGCCATCTGAGGATCAGCCTGCATAGGGGCAGGCACGGGTTGTGTGCTTGGCACCGAGCCCAGGTTCGACCCTATTGAGGATCCTACCGTCAAGGGCTGGGTCACCTCAGGGACCATGTCTATCTCAGGTGGAGATCATGCGCCCCCTCTCCCGAGACATCATAGGTCCCATTCTAGGTACCTTTTCTCATCTTATCTTTTGCCAGCAAACTGGCACGCTTTGGGGAAGAAAAGGGAGCACGAACGATGACCCCCTCTAAGCTCTTTATGCGTGCCTGCAGGTCTTTTGAGGGCATGGATCGACGGCCTTGCCTTCTTTCGCCCCCTAAGGGGGTTGGCCCTGGTCAATAATTGTCAACTCGCTCGCGTTCTTGGCAGTCCCCTTGGAAAGCAAAGGGGAGGGACTGCCAGTGTGAAGAGGAAGTCGCCCAAAGGCGACTGCAGAGAATGGGGTGAGAGGGAGTCTTCTGCATCTGGAGGCATAGGAGATGAGTAAGCCTCATCTCTGGTAGAAGTAGTTTGGGGGTTCCCCAGCGAAAGCATGGGTGGGGACTTCCATTTTTTCCTTGGAGCTGCTCGAATGCGGCTCCGTCGCTGGTGAAGGGGAAGTAAACAGGGAGATTGATTTTTTTTCATTTATGGGCTTGGTGACCCTGGTGTTTTTGCGGGACGCAAACACTAATCAGCCCACGCATTAGCCTGCTCTACGTGGGGCGAGTACGTAGCCGGCAAAGCCAGCTGCTGCCATTTGAGACCACTCATCCTGCCCTATGGCCTGGCAGCCCATCAGCGTGGCGGCTCCACCTTGGGTTCGGCGTAAAATCGATAAAGATTGAAAGAAAAAAGAAATGGCATGTGAGGGAGGTGTGGGCGGGGATAAAGCAGGTTGTTAAAACCCACCACCCCAAACCGGAGCTCAGGGGTGTGGGGACGCTGCCCTCTCCCATTTCAATGCCGATCCGGGATAGTTAGGTAAGAGGAAGCTGGACGGCGTCTACCCTATGAAATTAGAGGCCGAGCAGAGAAAGTGGTGGGAGAGATTTTGGGGAGAGTGAGGAAGTAGATTAATACCGTAGGTTGTCAGAAAGACGGAGAGGCTAAACTGGGGCCGAACGGGGCGCTGAGTCCCGTCAGTACGGCGGCAGGACAGAAAATCGCCGCGCCCCTTACGGAGTAAAAAAACAAAAACATCTTAGGTGTGTGTGCGCTTAAGTTATCGATGTTTTCTCAAAGACCCGCAAGGGCATCTTCACCAGCTTATTTGCAAAGAGATATCTGTAAAGAAAAGTGTGAAGATTGAGGAAATCAAAAAGTTTGGAAGATATAGATCCTCGGGAACACCTGCAGGAGTTAGAGCCTGGAGGGCACAAAACTGCTTCAAATGTCGGCTGCAGCATAGTTGGCTATGCTACACTTACACCTTCTTGATAGATGGTCTCTTCATTTTTCAATCGATGAATCGTACAGCGCAAAACGGCATGGGAGTGCGGATGTTAAAAAGTATATAATGCAATAGTACTAATCACCTCTAGTGTTTATTTTTACGATTTTTGCTAATTTCTTTTACAATCCCATGAGTTTTTTCCCCTCTCGAGTTTCCAGGAACAGAAAGACCAAGCGCAGCTCATTAATTGTGCAAGTACTCACCCTAAATCCCTTCGTGGAAAATTTCCGTTCTGATTCCCTGGGCGAAACTCCAGGAATTATGAACGAATTACTCGTCTGGCGTGAATTAAAATATTAATTAGTTAATTACTGAATTCGTAATTAAGTAATTTATTTATATGTGCGTGGCTCGAGTATCCCTTTTCCTCCGCCCTCGTATAATGACAGGTTGTGTTTTAGAGTTCGTGTTTTGCTTCCGATTAATTCCATTGGATTTGAGGGGGTTTCGATGTACTCTGAGGAAACTATTTGGGATATAGTCTCTGCGATATTTGGGGTTTCAAAGTTCGCCCTGATCGCTATGCTCCAAAGAAAGGTTAACGCCCAGAGGTTGGGGATCCAAGATATTTTTTTTAAAGAGCCTATCTGGTGACTGCCTACTAAGAAAATGTCGCTTAATCACATTACAGCATAATATCAAGCTAGATTAAAAATACCCCCTAAAATACAAAATAAAATAAACAATAAAAAAACAATAGAAATAAAAAAGGAAAATGCAAAAAGTAAGCACTCCCCGGTGTCGGGGGGAGGTGGGCGTCCCTCTGACGAGGGAAAATGCGAACTAGAGCAAAGAGAGTCAAATATAATGGAGAAGGCCAGGCTCATCCAAAAACCAATTAGTCCATAAGGTTTTGTACACGAACCCGTCCAGATTACAAGGGACAAGCAGCAAGTGACTGGGCTGGTCCAGATACAGTGAGAGCTAACCTGCGCGAAGATCACAAAGAGTGTGACATTCAAAAAGAATCTGCCGAACAGACTAAGAGACAATGCAGTCGTCACAATCAGGTGCGGGCGAGTTTTCCATCAAATAACGGTGCGTCCCGCGAGTGTGTCCAATTCGAAGACGACACATAGCGACTTGAAGTCGTTGCGGCATTGGAGTGTAAGTCCATGGGAACAGTAGCAGTGCAATGGCACGTAACTTCAAGTTCCTCTCGGCCGTCTCCCATCTTCTTTGCCAAGTAATCCTGATGGCTGCCATGATGTCTCCTATGTAGTCGGTGTGAGGAAGAGCCAAACGCTGGTCGCACAGGTCTCACAGACTCTTTGGCCTCCTCTCCGGTGTGCTCATTCCCAGCAATTCTCACATGTCTAGGGACCCAGCAGATAATAATCTCGATATCTACCCGGCTCGCGGCAACCGTAGCGTCACGGATATCCCGGAACCAGGAGATGTATATATTCCAGTTCCCCGAGAGCACTTGAGGCGCTTTATGAGTAGCTAGAGACCAAAATTTGTTTAGCCATAAAGAGGGATGTCCTTTGCGTCCAATTATATCCGACATTAATGCTCCCATATATAAGCTCTCAAAATAGCTCGCCAAACATTAATCTCCAGCAGTTGGAAGAATTTCAGCAGCACACATTAAGAATACTCAAGACTTCGGATCACCTTAATCATCTTCAACTTACAGACGGCAAACTTGTGAGTTTTGACGTAAACTCTTTGTTTACAAGATTCCAGTGGAATAAGCAATCAACTTTCTTAGAAGAATTATCCTTAACCTCACCTTGGATCTTCCCATCGCAGCTAATAAATTTGTTGATTCAGTGGAATTGTGTCTCTCAGATAATGTGTTTTGAGTTAATAATGAGTTTTATAGACAGATATTTGGGTTAAGTGTGGGAAATAGTTTATCACCGATATTGTCTTGTCTCTTCATGGAGTATTTTGAGACAGATCTCCTACCCAGAATTTCTCCCTCTAACTTCATATGGTTAAGGTACGAGTACATTGATGATGTTTTTTCAGCATGGCCTGATAATCTTGATTTTGACCAATATTTTCAGTAACTTAAATAATTTGTATGCTTCAATTAAATTTAAATATGAGTGGGAAGAAGACAACAAATTACCCTTTTAGATGTTCTCATAAACCGAGATTACCATGATATAAAATTATCTGTATACAGAAAGAGAACTCACTCTAATACATATATACATTATTTTTCATTCCATGATAATACTGTTAAAACATATGTAATATCTACCCTGTTTCTTAGAAAATATAGAATATGTCATCCTTCTTAATTAGATATTTAGACGAAGAAATTGTTAAAATCAAGACTATTTTTTCAGAACTGTATTGCCCAGATTGGTTTATAATATCAGATCATTTTGCAGCAAGGAAAACCTACTGTTGTAATAAGCTTGCACTTTCTAATAACTTCAGTAAATGTATAACATTGCCATTCAATGACAAACTAAATAAGTTAAAGCACTTATTTCAGGAAACAGGAATTAAAATAGCTTTTAAATATAATAATTCTATAAACCAAATGATGATTTCAAGGAATCCTAAAGATCAACAGGATAAAGGGGTATATGTAATTCCATGTAAAGGTTGTGAAAATGTTTATGTCGGTGAAACGGGAAGAAATTTAGATAAAAGATTGTATGAACATAAAGAGGGACATCAGAGTTGGAAATGAAAGTAGTGGAGTAGTATTTTGTCATGTCAGAGATTTAGATAATTTCATCGATATAAATCAAAAAATTATGTCAAAAGGAGAATTGCAGAATCAAGTTTGATCACATCCATTCCTAATTTCAATTTATCTAAAGGTCAATTTTCTTTTAATAGTTTGATATATAAGCAGATAAACAAAATTGTAAAACTGCCCAGCCCCAATCAGGTAGTAAATTATGTCCCCCCTGGGATTAGCTCGAGCAGGGAAGTGGGTCAGGTAACATGATCTTTGTCTATCAGGTGTATATGGAGTTCTCTGTAGTTTTCTACTCAGTTGCCAGTTGACAAAGGTGTGTGATACACCGAAAAAAAGTAAAAAAACACACACAAATAAACACAAAACGGTGGAAAAAATATCATTAATCAGGGGGTGTAATTCTAAAATCGTTGACTAAGCTGTTTACGATGAGGTTACGGGAATGGGGTCTGCATTTCAATTGCCCATCTAACAAATTAAAATTGGGAATTTCTCCTATTAATATAGATTCTACTATTTTTATTTTAAGGAAATATTTACAATTATATATGAATTGTGCCTTTGAATAGTCAATTTGGTGGTTGAAGTTTCTAATATGATTAAAAATATTGGATGTGGTACTGCCTCGTCTGAATTTATGAACATAAAGGTGATGTCAGACGAGGCAGTATCACATCCAGTATCTTTCACAGTTTCCCGTCATCTCAATGCATCTGGTTCAAAAGCTCGTTAGCCAGCATCCAAACCAATCATAAGTAAGAAGAACTAGAAGGTGAGACTCGAATATGCTGAAGGAATGTTTGGCGGGATGAAGACTGGGAGAGAATTCATTTCAGCAACGAAAGTAAATTTAATTGAGTTGGATCTCTGATGATGGCAGACGCTTTGTTAGACGAGCTTCAGGTAACAGACTTAACACTAATTGGGTTACAATGTCTGCCAAGCATTAAAGGAGGCAGAGCCTTGGTAAGTGAGAGGGTTTCGCCTGAAGGAGTTTGTCTGGTAGTGCGAAAAATTGGAACGGTAAATGTGAATGTGTAACTAACCCTCGTACCACAACATGTTATACCTTTCCTCTGAGCATCTCTGAACCAGTCAGCAGTATTTATGCAGTACAAGGCGCCAAAAACTATTTGGAACAAAAATATATCAAAGTAATGAAGGGGCCTGCTCAGAGCCCGGATATGAGCCCAATTGAGAACCTCTGGAAGATCTTCAACTGTGACAGATTCATCGATAAAAATTGAGCAGAAAAAGAAACAAAATAACACACATTGAGCAGAAGGAATAGAAAAAAGGCTTTAACACCAGATATTAAGTTTTTTAAATTTGATTTGTGCCAAATCTTGCTTGGTTTCTAGTGTATTTGCATGCTAAGCAATTCCCTGAAGGAGCGTTCTCTCATTTTGCATGAGTCAATATTTGATTTTGCTAGTTTATTTAGTATAACTTCTTGAATATAGGATTGTATCATATAAATCTTCAGGAAATTTGTTAAATTCATACCTTTATGTAGCAAGGAAATTCCATTTACCTACTAATCATATTTTTGAAATTATTTTGAAAAAAAAATATATATTATATATATATATATATATATATATATATATATATATATATATATATATATATATATATATAACACCAATATTTCAATGAGCCATTATATTACGAATATCCATCTAAATTTCTTTGTAAGTGTTTTGTATTTATTTTAGATACATAGTTTTATTTATTAACTTTAATGATTATTTGTATTTCTTATTCAAATCGTGGTATAGATGGTCAGATGCGTGACCTCACTGAGTTCGAAAAGGGGAAAATTGTTGGAGTTCGAATTGCAGGAGCTTTCGTCACCAGAACAGATAAACTCCTTAATTTTTCGAGAGCTACCATGTTAAGGACCATGACATAATTCAAGAAGCAGGGCGAACCCTCCAACAGGACTTCGAAGCGCGCTGAAAGAGACCGACGAGTGTTGAAACGCATAATGATGAGAAATACCCGGACAACTCCCCCTAAATTGACTGCAGAGTTGAATCAACATCTCACTAGCCCAGTTTCGACCAAAACTGTTCGTCGTGAGCTCAATAAAGCCGGATATCATCGAAGAGCTGCCATCAATAAACCTCTGCTTTCTCATAAAAACATTTAGAAAAGGATGAACTGGTGTAGATATTACAAGGCGTGGTCGACAGACCAATGGAAGCAAGTAATATTCTCTGACAAGTCCAGTACTTCTCTTTTCCCCACTGAGAGGCGAGTTTATGTGTGGATGCAGCCCGGGGAAGCTTTTAATCCTGACTACCTTCTTCCTACATTGAAGGTTTGGGCAGCCATAGCTTGGAATTCTCTTTTTAGAATCGTTTCCTTGCAGGGTAGGATCAACAGCAATGAATATCTGAATAGTTTGGAAGATCAAGTCTATCCCATGGTCCATACATTATTCCCTGATGATGAGTGCTTTTTCCAATATGACAATGCCCTAATAAACACCGCTTATGTGGTTAAGAATTGGTATGAAGAGCATAGGAGTGAGCTACAATACATATAGTGGGCCCCCATCATCTCCAGATCTTAATATTATTGAGCATTTGTGGTGCGTCTTGGAGGGACAAGTCATTACCATTCACCGTCGTGTCTGAACAGCTGGAGCAGGTATCAAAAGAAGGGCTCCAGATTCCTCTCAATGAAGTCAGGAAGTTGTATGAATCAATTCCAAGACGTATCGACGCTGTTCAGAAAGCAAAAGGAGGAGCAATTCCCTATTAAATAAATATTCATTCAATTTAACACGTGTTCCAATTATTTGGTCCACCCGATATATATATATATATATATATATATATATATATATATATATATATATATATATATCTGCAAAAGTAAAGCTGTATGTAGGTAGAAAGGGAGAGAATTAATATTCATTAACTTGTTTGAATAAAGAGAAGAAATTAAGTCAAATGTGTCTTTGATGAATTAAAGCCGCATCGATCTCATCACTTACACGTAGAACCCTCGCCTGAAACGAGGATCGACCCCGTTCTCGCGACCTGGCACGCAAGATAAAGCACAAATTGCACTTTAATCCCTGAATACATTTCCATCCCCGTTGCATAGAATAGAGACACCCCCTCCCTCACACAAACACACACACATTCTCCTCTCCAATGACTTCTACGTCGAAATAATGAGGCGAAAGCATGATGGGAAAGGAAGGAGCCAGGAGGGGAACTTTATACTTTTCAATGAAGGAAATTTTTCTTATAATGCTGACAGCCCATATGGGTATCGCCACCAGTAAACCTATCTTTAGGGCTTTTACTTATATTAATAAATGTTAAAAATGCACATATATATATACATGTGAATACATAAATACGCGTTCGCGAATACAAAAGAAAACAACAGAGGGAAAATTTCACCAGAAGTATGTAACAAGAAAGATGTCCATCTCCTTCAAGGACTTGAACACAAGCCAAATCAGGAAAAAGTTAAATTTGAATAGCGTGCAGGAGTCCCATATGCTCAACAACTCAGAATCCCCCAATACAACTCACATTATGCTTAGTGTCGGACAGAAAACACCCGAGCGGATCTCAGACTGGAATATATTCAAACAAAAAGTAAATCGCTATTTGAGGAACTAAACTGCCTTAGCTGCAGTCTTCCGAGAAGCTCTTCATCATATGGCACTCAGTAGCTAAGGGTACTGAACCTAAAATGACAATACACTATATGAAATCGTCAATTTCATTTTTAAATTCGCTCAGCCGGTGACTGCCTTAAGTGCATAAGTCGTCGTAATTAAAACTTTAGCCTAGTTGTAGGCTATTCTAATCTTCCTAAAAAATATGAGAACAAAAATGAACAATAAAAAAAAACAAGAAAAAAGGACGTTCCGCCATCGGGGACGAGGTCTGCCTATCCCGGCACAAAAAATGCAACCTACAACAAAGAGAATCAAATAAAGTGGAGTAGGCCAGCCTCCTCCAAAAGGTTACTTAGTCCATAATCTGTGTACAAGAATCCGTCCTGAGTAAAAAGGACAAACGGTACCGCCTCCGCTCCTCCCTGCACCGGGAAAAGTAACAGATAATGGGACATTCAATAAGATTATGTCCAACATTCTGAGGAACAACGCAATTGTCATAATGTACAGGCGAGCGTTCCATCAAATGTCGGTGCATCCCACGAGTGTACCCGACTGGAAGACAGCAGAAAGCCAAAGGAAGCTGCCGCGGCTTGGCAAGTAAGTCCATGGGAACAGTTGGGACACAATGGCACGCAAATTTAAGTCTCCCTCCCATCCTCTGTGGCAAACAGCCCTGAGGGATGTTTGACAGAGAGGGTAAATTCATAACCTGGCAGAGCCCCAATGACTTCAAACAGAGAAGATACGCGTAGAAGCCATTCCTATATACTGGCATGGATCCAGCGTGACATAAAGTGTGCTCTAAAAAGGCGGAATGCAATACTCCTGGTGCTGTAGAAGCTTTGGCACAAATATTCAAAAGTGGTACCCTCCAGGGTGGCGTTGAGGTGGAGCGAATGTGAGAGTGTTTCTAGAGTCATTCTCCCACCCGCTTTCTAGCAGACCTCTCCCTCCCTCTGTAAGAATGTATGTGTTAATGGGGAGATGTTTTATATATATATATATATATATATATATATATATATATATATATATATATATATATATATATATTATTTATTATGGATTTCATGTTTTATTTTTTAAAAAATTCTCTTTCCAGAAGCCTCTCCATTATTCTGTAAAGATTGTACTTAGTTTCATAATATATCATTATTACAAACAAAAAGGAAGCTGAAGTCGTTTCTGGGTTTTATTGAGTTTCAACGAAAGTTTATACGTGATTGTTCGGGTGTGAGTAATCCTCTGACTGAGTGGATGGGCAAGAAAGGTAATACGATTGTCAGGTGGAATAATAAAATGAATGAAGAGTATGAGAGAATGAAAGAGGCAGCAGCTGAAGATATTGAATTAGTATACCCGGACTATATTGTGAATGATAATATGCTTGAATTATATCCGGATGCGAGCGGGTACTGTATGGGAGGATTTCTGATGAAAGAGCAGCGGTTGAATAAAGAGATTTTTTTTTTAATTTTAAGAGCTCATCTGGAGGCTGCCTACTTGGGCATTAGTCGCCGTATTTAACATTGCCTAATATTAGCCATCTTTAAAAGAGCATGCTAAAAAAACAAAAAAACATCGATAAAAATTAAATAGCAAAAAAGGCAATAAGCAGGAGCCAAGCTCCGGTGTAAGGGGGAGGTCCAACTACTCGTAAAATAACAAAAAAGAAGAAGAAAAAAAAAACTAGTTAAATAAAGGGGAGACGGCCGGCCTCTCCCAAAAAGTCTATAAGTCCACGAGTCAATGTGCATGAAATCGTCCAGAGTACAAAGGAAAGGCGGTAGCGACCAAGCCCATCCAAGCAACGAGACAGGTAACGTGCGCGGAGATCGTCCACACTGGGACATTTAACAAGAATGTGCCGAACAGTCTAGGGGATAAGGCAGTCTTTACAGTAGAGCGCTAGCGAGCGCTCTATCAAAGGGCGGTTCATCCCGCGAGTGTGCCCAATTCGGAGACGAAAGAAACCAACCTGAAGCCTTCGCGGCATCTGGGGATAGGTTCATGGGAACAGTCGTGGTGCAATGGCACGCAACTTTAAGTTCCCTTCGATCGTCTACCATATTTTTTTCCAAGCATCCGGAAAAGCTGCCCGTATTCCTTCCATGTAGTCGGTGTGAGGAAGAGCTAAACAATGGTCTGGTCGCAGAGTCCTCGCGAACTCTTTGGCGCCCTCATCAGCGCGCTCATTCACGGCAATTCCTACATGTCCAGGAACCCAACAGAAGATAATCTCGTCATCCGCCCGGCTGCGGATGCATAAAAATCGCATCCGTAGTCGAGCTTCGAACAAACAAAGGATCGATAAAAAAGTAAGGTAGTAGCCCTATCAGCGCCCCAAGCGCTGAACGTCACGGAACGGAGATTATCCATGGCGCATGTACAAGAGCCCCTAAGGCTACGAATATGAGCCTCCCAGATGAGGCGTCGTTCAAATACAGGACTAATGAAATGTTGCGATTCAATCACTTCCAGGACTACCCCATTAAGAAACAAGTCTTGGTCACGGTGGAGCTGTGGATGGCGGCATAAATGCACGACTTTAGTCGTTGCAAAGGAACACTGAAACCTGTCCGCTTCGGTATAGCGAGAGATGCGGTTCAATCCCTGGTGGAGTCGACACTCGAGAGTTGGCATCTGGGCGGCGCCAAAAGAGATCAAAGGTCCTCCATGTAGAGCGTAGTGAGAATATCTTCCTACAGCACCGAAGTATTGCTGTTGATGCTCAGGGGAAAGAGTGTGACACTGAGGACACTTCCTTGCGGGACACACTCTTTCTGCTCCATTGGGCCGGAAAGGGCTCCCCCCACGCGTACGCGGAATCGACGATCTCGCAAAAATTCAGATATAAAGATTTGGAGGCGTTCCCTCGCCCCCATCGTGTGAAGAGTCTCCATGTTACCGTATCGCCATGCGGTATCATAGGCCTTCTCCAGATAGAAAAATATCGTGGCGTAGTGCTGTTTACGAAGGAAGGCCTCGCAGACGCGGGGCAGAGCATCTGACGTCGAGTGGCGCTTGCGGAAGCCTCACTGTGTAGAAGACAGATAGCCTCCGCTGTCCATAAAAAAAGGCTAATCTAACATTTATCAATTTCTTCATCAACTTGCACACGCAAAAGGTTAGAGAGATTGGGCGGAAACCGGCCGAATTAGAGTGATCTCTTCCCGCATAGAGAAAGGTGAGCACATTAGTGATCGGCAGGAATCCTAGAGGAGACCCTCCACCTAGATCCTGTTGAACAAATCTAACAGAAAGGCCATGCCTCGCTCACAAAGGTGTTGAAGCATGGCATACGGGAAATCTTTCGGACCATGGGCGGTGTACGCGCACTAAGCAAGAGCGGAACGCAACTCACTCAGAGAAAACCGGTCGTTGAAAGGTTCTCCACCTTTAGATCTAAAGTCCAGCTGGCGGCCTTCCGCAACATCACGACGTGCATTGAATGCTGGCGTAGTAGCATCCCGGCTAGAGAATGCGGAGAAAGCGGTCGCAAAGGATTCCGACGCTGACGCGGGGTCCGAGATTGCAGTCCCATTCTCCTAAAGAACTGGAGGGGGGCCCTGCGAGAACTTGTCCGGAATCCTGCTATAGGGGTCTTCCCGTTAAGTGAAGACACGTATGCCCGCCAAGAAGAGCGGCGGGCATGGTTCAAAATATACCGGAACCTAGCCCTAGCCCGACGAAATTCATCGACAGTGAAATATTTCGGGCGGCGCTTATAGCGCATATAGGCCTATAGTTTCTGCTTGAGGGCCGTCTCACACTCGGTTGACCACCACGAGAAGGGTTGGCGTGGAAAACGGCCAGACCTTCTAGGAAGAGTAGCTAGGCCCACGGCGATGAGGTTGCCGGAGAAGAACTCAAGGGCCTTATCTACCTACCTAAACTCCTGGACTGAGATAGAGAATTCAGTCATTTCCTGAAATGCAGACCACCACGCCCGCGCCAAGCACCACTGGAGCGGGCTATCTGGTGGCAGTGGTCTAGGAAGTGATATTTGAATGGGAAAATGATCACTACCTTGGAGGACATTGACCATTCCCCAATCAAAATCGGGCTTTGCATCAGGAGAGCACAAAGATAGATCGAGGCAGGAAAATGAAGCGATTCTCGAGCAATGATGCGTAAACTCATCCACATTTAGGACACCCATTTCAAGCTCGTCGATCAGGTCAGCAAGGACTTGACCCCGAGGATTGATAGACTAGTCTCCCCAGATGAGGTTGTCTACCGTTTAGATCTCCGAGCAAGGCAAAGGGCCTTGGCATCGTGCCACGAGGCGGCGGAAGTCCGCGTTGAAGTTGGCTAACGGTGGAATGTACGCAGAAATAACAGTATAACTCGTATCAAGATGCAATTGTGCAGCTATTTCCTGAAAGGAGCTATCTAAAGCGAAGAAAAGAACAGGGACATCATGCCGCGTGTAAATCGCAAATCGTCCCGCCCGGCCCCCATCCCGTGGTGGTGGGGTCGCAAATCCCTTATACCCCGGGAGGGTGGGCAGGGGGCATGCGCCCAGCATGGTCTCTTCTAAAAAGATAGCTAAGGGAAACAGGAGGAGACAAGCTTCTGCAGCTCTTCCCAGTTGGCCCGGAGTTTGCGGCAATTCCATTGAAGGAATATGCCCTCCAAGACTAGCTCGGAGGGCTAGTCTTCGAAGAAAACACCCTCACTGAAATTGCTGTACGCTTCCCGGAAGCAGAACCCTGAGCGCTGTTGGCCGGACAATGCTCTGAAGGCGTTGTCGCCTTCGTGGACTTATATGGAGAGGTTTGGTTCGCCATGCGAGTCTTTTCCTCCCTCCGCCTGGAAACCTTAGGCGGGTGTTGCGGCTTTGGAAGCAGAGGGCCCACTTTTCGAGGATCTACCTTCTCCGAGCCACCCAGCCCACCACTGGGCGTGATCAAAGAAGCCGAAGCTCTTTTAGTGCTGTCTTCCTTTCGGGTGGCAGCTTTAGGAATCCAGGAAGATGGCCTGGCGACCAACTTCAGGGGTGTTGCCTCCTGTGAGACTAACAACACGGTGGAGGCACGTGGCCGTTTCGCTTTACGGTAATCGATCACGCTGGGTGATGGGGAGACGCCCGGATTTTAGCTGGGGCTGGCTGTGGGCCCTTTGTGCCGCCCGCTTTACCAGGGGAGCGCCCGCGGTGGGTAGAAATCCCAGAAGGTTTTCGAATGGGCGCAGAAACGACCGTACTCGTAGGACTGGAGGGGCCAGGAGCAGAGGGTGTCCTTTTCAAATTGAGGCATAGGACGTCCCGGATAGTGCCGAGTGCGCCAGAAGCATGTGAAAGGAGAGACGATCCTGAACTTGCACGGCCAAGATTTCCTTATCAAGGAGATACGGACCTCATTACTTCGAAGAAGCGGGGTGCGGCTCTCTGAAATTAACACACTTGGCCACACACGATTATGACTTATTGTGTGTAGCCTTGAACGATAAGAGCGATTAGTATGGCCAAAGTGGTGGCAGTAATAGCACCTCCGCGGCAGTGGCACGAATGCCATCACGTGGTAGCGATACCAACCAGCACGCAGCGAATCAGAGAGCTTGTCACAGTCGAACTTGACAAAGAGTGTAGGGGTGTGTCTCGAGGCCCCTCCCTATTTTCTCATCACACGTTTGACCTTTACCACCCCATGGTCAGCCAACTCTAAGGTAATGTCCTTTATGGAGTAGTCCACGAGTTGCCTTGCATAAACTACTCCTTTTACGAAGTTCATGGTAGATTCCAGCGGCAAACTCAGGCGTGCCATCAAGTGTCCGAAGGACACTAATCAAGGCCGCCTTGGAGGATTCGACGCATTCGCCAAAAGACTCCCGTCCGAGAAACCAATCACCTTCGGCCCTCTACCAATTATACTAGCTAAAGCTAGTATAATTGCCAACATGGTGCCATCAGTGGAGCAAATAACGAGGAAGCGTTTGAAGCCATCGGGCTCGAAAACACCGGGTAATCTCTGAATGAGGGGCCCCAATATAATCAAAGCTCCGCTCTGCGCACTAGTACAGTTGGTCTTAGTCAGGGGTTCTGCACCCGGGTAGGGCAGAGGGGCCGGATGTGCCGATCTCGGCCTGGTCGCTTACCGAAGTGGCAGCAGACCCATCCGTCCCCACAGCCCCCACGGATGGAGAGTAGCTTCGAGTCTTTTTATTCTTTCTTTTGCTTTATTTGCTTTTTAGGAGAGGATGGCGGGGAATGAACCCGCTTCTCCACTCCGCCGGCAGGAGCCCCCAGGCCGGATGGGCCGGCCTCAGCAAGGTACTTTTCCGAGATGGAAAAGGCCCTGGTAGTCGCAGGGGCACCGGTCGGAGGAGGAGATCCCTACCCTCCTTATACTACCTTGAAAAACCTAGCCGTTTGAGGAGGATCTTGCATAGGGGCGGAATCGAGTTCGGTGTTTGGCGCCGAGCCCGGATTCGCTTCCATGGAAGACTCTACCGTCTGAGGCTGGGTTGCCTCAAGGACCATGTCTATCTCGGGAGGGGCGGCCTCCACTTGCTTCCCCCCATAGGACATCACAGGTCCCATTGGCAGTTGTGTTACAAGTCAAGTCTGGGGAGGCACAGTTCTTGACCCCCACTAGGTTTAATATTCTAGTCAGCAGGTGTTTTGAGGGAAGCGACAGATGGGGCCCGGCTTACTTCTTCCCCTTAAGGGGGTTTGCCCTACCGAGCCAATTCAATGGGGGTTTAGGTAAAGTCCCCTACGCCTGTAGGCAAAGGAGAGGAGTAAGCCTCCTCTTCGGTTAGAGAGATTTGGAGGGCCCACTGCGAGAGCACTGGGGGGAGGGGTGACCTCCATTTTTTTCTTTGGAGCTGCCCGATGGCGGCTCCGACGATGCACAAGGGGAAATTGAGGGAAGATATTTAATTGGATGGAGAGAATGTCAATCGAGTAATTGCGTATGTATCCAAGGCTATGAACCCGGCAGAGAGAAAGTATTCAACTGTAGAGCGAGAGTTGGCTGCGACAAGGTATTGTTTGAAAGTGTTGCGTCCGTTTTGGTATGGTTTAAGGTTCGTGATTAAAACCTCTTGTATATTTACAACGTATGAAATGGGCTGATAGTAGGATTGCAAGGACTTTGGTAGATTTGAGTTATTTTGACTATGTGATTGAGTACGTGCCTATTGGACGTAATGGAGTCGCTGATTTGATGTCAAGGTATCCTGGTACGAATGATGAAAATGTGTGTGGAATGACGGATCCTGAGTATTGGCTGAAAGGGATTATGAATGGAAAGGAGAGTAAGGGTGGTGTTGATTCCTTATTTGAGAGCGTATGGAATGGTGTGCAAGATTTGAAGAGTAATGGAGTAGATGTAAGAGTGCCTGATAGTGTGGATGACTTAAGAAAGGAAATAATGAGTGAAGTATGTAGGAAGCCTGAAAGTATTGGTATGGCGAGGGGGCGGAACTTTATGAAAGAATTGAGAGCGATGTGTAGGCCAGGGGTCCCGCCGTTTCAGGAAGTTTTGAATGTAGTGAGTCGTTTGTATGGAGTGATTGTTTATGTGCACTTTGGTGGTGACAGACCGATTATGTATAAGAATGAGAAAGTGAAGGGTTCTAATGTTAATGTAGTGCATCAGCAGTGTTTGTGCGGTGTGTATTACAATTAGGTGATTGAAAAATGTTCGTATATGAGAGAGAAGAATGATTGTCTGGATGAAGATGAATGTGTGGTGATTGATGATATTGGAGTTGATGACAGTGTGGATGTCAGTACTGATGTTGGTGTTGTTGTTCCTTCTGTGTATTGCGAACATGGAGGAACTGATATGATGGAAGCGAGAGTGAAAGTTGGTGAAAGGTTCTTCTGTAGTTTGCTTAATACTGGAGCGCAAGTGTCGATAATGAACCAGAGGATTCTGGGTAAGTACGAGTAGTTTAGATGTTGTGAACGGAAGACTGTGAACTAACAGATAGGTGGATTGGTGAATGTAGTGATAGTTGCATGGGAACAGGTTAGTCTGAGAGTTAGTTTGGGCAGTGGTATGAATGTGAAGCATGACTTTGTGATTCTGGAATATAAGCAAATGCCGTGTTGTTTCTTGCTTGGTGTGGACTCTATGAGATTGAATGATTTGTCTTTTGATGCTTATAAGGCTTGTGTTATGAAAGGTGAATGTGAAGTGATGATGTTGATTTATAATGCGAAGAATGTTGTCAAATTTGCGGTATGGTAGAATTGGTCATGGAAGATGAGAATGAGATTTGAAGTGATTATGATATTCTAGAGATGTGTCCTTTTGTCAGTGAGTTGAAGAGGTGTGTGATGATGCGTGTTGATTTGAATGAATGGCCCAAGTGTTTGAGTGATTTTAAAAGGTATGCTAAGGATTTTGTTGTTTTTATGGATGTTGTATATTTTGTGAGGCATATGAAGGATGAGGATGATATGTATGTACTTGTGATGTCCTTGGTTCTTATGATTGGTCTGGTGAAAGTTGCGCATGATAATAATAGGCATATGGGTAGGTTTAAGTTGTGGTAGTGTATGGAGGAGCGTGTGTTCCATTCGTTTCTGAGGACTGTTGTGAATAATTTTGCAACTACGTGTGAAAGGTGTCAGAAGCGAAAGGTGCAAGGTGTGCAAGTGAAGCCACCGATGTTGAAATTTAATGAGAAAGAACCGTTTGAATTGGTAGTGATTGATTGTGTGTCTTTACCGCGTAAAAGTGCTGGGAATATTGGTATGGTTGTTATGATTGATCATAAAACTAAGTTTTCGTATGCGCCAGATGTGAGAGATAAAAAGAGAATTATTGTTGCGCGTGTGGTTGAGCAGTTGTTTTTTTCCTATGTGTGTATGGGAGCCTAGGAGATGTCTGAGTGATAATGGGTCTGGGTTTTTGAGTGAAGTGTTTAAGCGAATGTTAAGAGAGAATGGTGTGGGGCATATAAGAACGACTCCGTATGGCCCGTCTTCGAATGGGTTGGCTGAAAGTACCATTATGGCCTTTATGTGAGAGGTTGAGAATGATGACTAAGACTTTGAATGACTAAGATGTATGGTTGAGTAGAGTGTTTTGGGCGTATAATTCGACGGTGCATAGTGCAACTGGGATCTTCCCGTGTCAGTTTGTTATGAATTATGAAAGGTGAGTGAAAGCTAGGTTTCGTTTGATGGAAAGTGAGCAGAGTGTATGGCGTAAGGCGCATGAAAGGTTTCGTTCGTTTGAAATAGGTGCAAATGTATTGAAGGTAAAAAAAGTAAAAGTTAGGTTGAATATGTCGAAGATGAGCGAAAAGTTTCAAGGACCGTATAGAGTTGTGAGTCTGGGAGAATGATGTGACATATGTTTTGGTGAGTTTGAAGGAAAGACTGAGAGAGTGCTGGCTATTCAAAGTCAGTTGATGAGGTGGAAAGAACTTCCTGACTACCGGGTGAGCCATCCGGTGTATGAACCGTGCATAGAGAGGAATAAGATGCATGATGATGAGATGGAGTGGGATAGTATGGATCTGTGTGCGAAAGAGCTTGTCTTGGTTTCAAGGAGTAGAAAGCGTGCAAAGAAGCGCCACCAGCCCGAGAGCTACACCGAACTTGTGAAGTAGTTTCCTAACCTTAAACCACAAGGGTTTATGGTAGGAATGGCTTCTCTAGGCGGCATAGACTTAGAGCACCTCCGCGCTCGCTCATGCGGGTGAATAATGCACTGTAAACGGCGCAGAGAGAGTTGCAATTCCGTAACATCGACAAGTAGGTTCTCACCGGGGAACATGCGGAAGCCACCGGTCACCAAACAGAGGCCGGCGTGGCAGATCAAATCCAACTTCCAAGTGTATAAAACATGCTTCCATAGTCAAGCTTCGCGCGACCAAAGGTTTGATAGAAAAGGAATGCAGTAGCCCTATCATCACCCCAGGTGCTGTACGTCACAGAACGAAGAATGATCATGGCGCGGGTACAAAAGACACTAAGGCTGCAAATATGAACCACCCAGGTGAGGCGTTAGTCAAAAACAAAGCCACGGAAACGGTGTCAACTCATCACTTCCAGGCGAACTCCATTTAGAAACGAGTCCGGGTCGAAGTGGAGCAGTAGATGGCTAAATAGCTACAACACCTTAGTCTTGTCCAAAGAGTTAGACACTAAGGACACTTCCATACAGGACACCCTATTCCTGCTCCATTGAGCTGGAGAGGGCTCCCCCCGAAGCGGAATCGACGATTTCGCAATAATTCAGAAAAAAAAGATTGGGAGGCATCCCCTCGCTCCCACCGTATGGAGAGTCTATGATACCGTATAAC
The DNA here is from genome assembly GCA_963969495.1 of Ceratothoa steindachneri. Classification (NCBI taxonomy): domain Eukaryota; kingdom Metazoa; phylum Arthropoda; class Malacostraca; order Isopoda; family Cymothoidae; genus Ceratothoa; species Ceratothoa steindachneri. The sequence goes on along the minus strand of OZ018320.1, from coordinate 143,145,173 downwards.
CATGCGGTATCATAGGCCTTCTCCAGATCGCAAAAAACGTGGCGTAGTCCTGTCTACAAAGGAAGGCCTTGCAGAGGGAATTTTTTATTTGGAGCAGATGGTCCCTCTTGGAGTGGTACTTACAGAAGCGGGACTATGCGGAAGGCTCGTGGTTTATGCTGTACCGAAAGTTCTTCATCAACTTTCACACGCGGCTGCTTAGAGAGTTTGGGCGGAAACCGGCCGAGGTAGAGTGATCTCTCCCCGATTTGCGAAAGTAAGCACAGTAGCGATTCGTCAGGAGTCTTAAGAATAAATACCCTCTGCTCAGATGCTTTTGAACAAATCTAACAGAAAGGTCATGCCGCGCTCACTCAGGTGTCGAAGCATAGCATACAGGACATCATCCTGAGAAGGGGCGGTGTCCACACACGAAGCGAGAACGGAACGTAACTCACTCAATGTAAAATTGTCATTAAAGGGTTCTCCGCCACTGGAGGTAAAGTCCATTTGGCGGCCTTCAGCGACATCACGAGGCGCAGTGAATTTTGTTGGAACAGCATCCAGGCTAGAAAAAGCGGAGAGAGCGGTCGCGAAGGACTCCGCCACGCGGGGAAAGGATTATTGGAGCATAACCGAACTTCCCCTTAATCGTGCCCTAATGCCATTAGTCCTCATGCCCTGGTCTTTTGCAGCCTTTGGGTGTTAAAGGACGTTATTTATAATGGCCCCAAAGCCTCTTCTTTATGACATGGCATGAAGTAGCTAATCTCAATCTAGTTTTAGACTTATTGAGTGCTGAGGGCGCTGGAGTCGGGAGAGAGACCCACTCCTCCAGATACTGGGTTTAATAGTCTACGCAGGGCACCTCTTTGGTGGAGTAAAAAGGAGACTACTTAGGGGGAAAGGGGTTGAGTACCAGGAGAATGCGCAACTCTCTTAAACTGGTCCACCATACTAATTAAGGTCAATCCTTTGCAGCGAGTTTTAGAGGATACAAATCCTTCCATAGCTAACTGCAGCATGTTGCCTATTTTTCACAAGAATACGCAGTTGACCCTGACAGCTCCCTCCCTCCCTTAGCGCCATTGTGGATTACGATCACAGGAACAAAACTTTAGAGTGCAGGTCAGTATCCCATAACTGGGTTTAGTTGCCTCATTCGATACGCCAGAAGAGGGTATGGATATTTTCACCGTTTATTCGAGACACTGTTATAGATGCAGTTAGGTGCTAGGTTCAATGGTTGGGTGATTAATCTCGAATGTCCTTTGATAGGTACAGGTCGGTTTTGTCATCCATAGAAAGCAGGTTTTCATTTATGTTATGCTCATCTTATTTGTCGATACACATTTTGTGCTGAAACACTTGAGAAGCCGCCACTTATTGGCCCGCAAAGCTCTCAACCTCTCAAGTGTCTCCTTTATATACGAACTTGCTCTTGAGTTTGGACAATAAACGCTTTCGTCCCTAGCATTTAGGGTTGCAGAGTGTCACTATTGCAATCATTGCTATCACTAAACCTAGTGAATCTCCTCTTCTTGCTATTTAGACAGTTTTCTTGATCCTCTCTTTACTCAATGTGCACTACGTGAAAATGCCATCGTTGCTATTTCCCTTACTTTTTATAGACATCCAAAGGGTGTGTCAGGCGTAGCATTAACGACCATTCTGCAGCTAAACATAGAAGATTGCGTTCCCTTCCCGCTTCAACGCCCGCCGTTGGATCTGTGTCTATATTTCGATCACCGCCACATTCTTTTTAGATCTCTCCTTACAAACTCTCTTCATTTATGACCTCGTTTGTTTTCGCTTCCTAACTTTAATTAACAACAGAAACTTCTTTTTTTTAATCGGATTAACTTGGACGGTTACTTTTTGGAAATATTGAGCCTATAGTGAGCGAACTTCTCGATAGAGAGGTTTATAGCCCTAAGGAATCACATGCAATAATTTTTAGATTTTGATTACAAAACCTAACCCAATTATTTAACCTAAAAAGAGAAATTCAATCCTCACATTAAAAATGCTCTTTATAAGGTGCTATTCCACCTAAATTAGTCTTAATGGCAAATGAACTTTGATTCTTACTTGTGTTAAAAACAACGAAACTAGTGTGTGAACCGTTATGAGGTTTTATGTTGTCGTTTCTCCTTGTATTTTAAGAAACTTAGTCAGCTTCATTAAATATCTAACCGAAGATTGTTGAACAAAGAGGATTTCAACTATGGAGCTGCCCAATTAATATCCCCTTCAGGCTTACCATCCAACAGACAATAACCTAATACAAAATGCCAATAACTTAAAAGGAAATAGTTAATAACTTTGAACGAGTTAATAATTTTTATAGGAAAATATAATGAACTTTTTCTTCTTAGCTTTTTCCTATATTATCTCAATTACCAAATTTTATTAATTTAAATATAGGAAATACATTTTGTTAAAAAACCTAGTATTTCAAGCTTTCTCCCACCCCTTAGTGGTAATGCCTAAGCGAGTTGAAAAACCGATTACCGACTTATCAAAGTTTAGCCACACTGACTATAGTTACTGGCCGAATGGGAGCCCCTATTAAAGGCAAATTTGCGGCAATAGGAGATGGGATGGGGAAGGAGGTAATGAAAAATATCTCACCTCAAGAACATCAACTGAAGAATGTGCATTTCAGTTTTACCCAACTGAATAAGACGGTCATCGGATATTAGATTTATTGATCGATAAATCCTTTTTTTTAATCCCCAAGGGAGAGAAAGGGGATCAACTGGAGAATGGACACCTCAAAAAAATCAAATAAAGAATCTGAACGTCAAAAACACCAACAAAAGAATGTGCGCCTATATGAAGACTAATCTACCCCTGTTTATGCACCGCGAAATGTATTTATCAACGCATCTTTTATAAAATGCTTATCAGTTAATTTATTTTGCTTTTAAATAATTAAAATCAAAGTATGATTTCCATTGATAAAGTAGAATAACAAACTATATGCCAGGAGTTTCAATTCACTTTTTCACTTGTAATATCAGCTAAAAACTGAAGTTAAATTGAATAAACTAAACTATAACAACAAAAGAATTCGCTCGGCAATTTTAGTGAGAAGAATACGTTCATTTCGGCGCTTTGAATATACACAGCTACCGATTTCAAGAAAATTTTATGGCTCCATTTCTAGCTCCACCCATTCGGGGCGGAGCACTGCATAAAAACAATGAACATTGTTGCACCTAAAAACGTCTTTCAACCACATTAAATTCGAACCATAAGGCGATTATTTCGAAATGAACTAAAATCACAGGTGGGTTCGGCTTTAATTCCTTGGTAGATGGAAATTAACCTACATGGGTTGTTTGACGATTGACGATGCCAAGCGGGAGTAAGTCCCAGGGTGGCTCGGACGACGAGATCGAGCCCATTGTAACTTGAACCCCAGGTGGGTCCAAGTTAGGAGAGTTTATTTCCAGGGGGTAGAGGTTCGAGATCGGTCTGGAGATTGTTCCAGATTTCGTCCGAACTGTCGAAGAGCAAAAGTTGCCATTCGGTTACACGTCCTAGCTTCCAAGTAGGTCGGTGCGATTCGTTTTGTAGGAATACCACGTCACTAACAGTAGGTCTCACACCTGCTGTGATGCGCGGGTAGACTGTCTCAGCGTCATTAGGTAGTCGTGATGCCACCTAGTCCAAGCTCATTAGCGACCCTTTTTCATCTCTCTCTCTGAAGTCGGGTCAACGAAAATGTGGTTCCATATTCCGGATCTTTATATTGAAGCGTTTTTTTCTAGAAGAACTTTCATGTAACCACATAAGATCAGAGAGACCTAATGGATCCAAGTCACCAAGGTTATTTGAAACATAAATGAGGGTCTATGATAAAAAAAAACAATCTCTGCTCTACTGCGCACAGGCCACGACAAGTCCGACATCGTGAAGCGCTTCACCGTCAGCCTGATGGCCATACACAGAGTTGCGAAGAGGCATAAGAACCGGGAAGACCTCAAAACTTACCTTGTTTAGGAAGATCTCAAATTTTCGTTGGTTTGGCTGCTATAAAGGCATTCGAAATTGCTCCGAAGCTGAAAATGACTACGTTGGCAAAGAAGAGCATCTCGGTGTCCAGGGTGTTTAGGGTCGTCAAATAGAATGGCGGCTTGAGCTTGAGGTGCATGGAAAGGCCCCATTTTCTATTTTTTTTCTGATGAAACAAAAGGTGTGGTCGATCCGGTCAACAATAAGAAAAAGAGCGCTGTAGAAGCTTCGACCAGAACGTCTGCGAGGTTCGCTACGTGTCCACGCCCAAGCACACGGCCTCCGTGATGATGCTCGGCCTCGTGGCTTCGAATGGCGAGAAAATGCCACCTGTGTGGCTCTTGGCCGGTTACAAGCTCACTACGGCCCATTAGAGGGACATCTTTGTAACAACAGTCCGTTCCTGGATGCAAAAGATCACGAAAAAAGCATAGTACGTTTTCCAGCAGGACGGTGCCCCGACCATCACAGCCAAGACCGTGAAAGAGTGGTTAGGGGCGAACATGAACTTCTGGTCGAAGGAATTTTGACAACCACATTCGCCCGACCTCAGTCCCCTCGACTACAGTTCGTGGCTTGCAAAGTCCGCTACAGCAACGTCGACGAGCTGAAGTCCTCCATCAACTCCATTTGGACCTGCATGAGGAAAGACTTCGTCTGCAACGTGTGTGCGGCTTTCACTTCTCGCCTGAAGTGCGTGCTCGCCACCGAGGGCAGCCAGATTGATTAATATTACAATTTAAGTACATCTTTATATGATAGTATAATCAAAAAAACATGTCTAACTGCATTAAAACTTTCATTGTGTCGTTTTTGGAGATCGTCATAACAAGTGTAACATGACTTTTGCAATACCTGCTACTCACAACCCCGAATGTTGCCGCATTGTCGCAATATAACGTTTGCGGTATGAAATATTTTACGATAAATGGTCGAATGACGCAAGTAAATATTTCTAGCTTCTTACCCATCATCAAATCTACGTGAATAACACGGGTAATCGTGCAATTAAATAATATTATGTAGGCCTTTTCAGTCCCCTTTTTTCTCTTTACTTGTATAGCATCTGTATAATCTATACTAATTTTGACTCTAGGGGCCGGTAATAGAGTGGTTTCTGGTATTTAATACACTCCACGCAGTTTTATCACATCACTAGTTGACCAACTGTAGGAGGTCCATAGGAATTTTGGATATTAATTTAAGCAATTCCACAGAAAGATGACACCCTGTTAATAAAACCTGGAACCTAGTGGAGTAAGGGATATTAGCTAAATTAAGTTTTCGGTTGCACCTTACGATAGCGGCGCCCAGAAATAAACGTAGCTGAAGAATTCGGCCAGCGTCATTGGTTGATTTTGAGAGTAGGTTCTTCTTTTCTTCTCTATATTTATCTCCTTGTACCTTGTTAATCTAATATTCCATTGCAGTTCAGTATTCCTTATATGATATTATGGGGACAGTTCCATGTAATGGAAGACCTTGAAACCTTACCTTTAAGTAGAAAATTACAACTGAAAAACGTTATTTTTATCACCGTAGGTATGGAGCTATAACGGTCCAGATCATTAGAAAGAGGCTGTATATTGTTCAGAGCATATCTAATGACTGCTTAAAGGGGCATAATTGGCCGTAATCATCTTATAGCCTAATCCTAGGTTAGATTAAACAAGGTTTGCTAACCAAAAAGTTGCGTGCGCTCACTTTATCTGATTTATGACTTTACAACTGACCTTCAAAGCTTTCAATAATTCCGGGAGTAACCTTGGGAGGACCTTGGCATTTCTATCATTCGAGAGAGAATGTAAACACCTTAAGGGTTTCAAATTTCATTAGAATCGGCCGAATAGTTATGATGTTATTACCAAAACAAAATAATTCCCCGGCTAGCCTTGGCAAGACTTTGGCAATTATATCATTCAAAAGAGAATGTAAAAAAACATAAGGTTTTCAAATTTCGTTAGAATCTGCCAAATAATTATGATGTTATTACAAATAGAGTAAAAAAGAAAAACTGGGACCGACCGACTGACATAGTGAGATGTAGAGTCGCTCGCGACTAGACTCGCACGCGAGTAAAAACAAACAAGCAAAAAAAACACCAAAACCTGCGAAAAAACAAGAAGGAGGAGGACGCAGGCTCCGGCGTCGCAGGGAGGGGGGAATCCCCCCCCCCCCGCCCTTGGCTCGGGAACATGCGACCAATCCCAGAGTCGAATAAAATGGAGGGTTTCAGCTTCTTTCAAGAATTCAAAGGGTTCACAAGTCTATGTGCAAGAATCATTCGAGAGGACAAGAGACAAACAGTAGCGACCTCACTCGCTCAGGTACCGGAACAGGTTGGGAGATTCAACAAGAATGTGTCGAACAGCATGAGAAAGAAGTCAGTCAGTCTTCCAAATCGGAAGACGACAAAAAGCTACACAAAACCATCACAGCTTTGGGTTGGAGGTAAGTGCATGTGAACAGACATGACACATGTCACGTAAATTTAAATTCACCTCGGCTGTTTCCCATCTTCTTTGCCAGGCAGCCCGGCGAGCTAACATCGCTCTTGTTATGTACTCAATGTGAGAAAGAAAGAAAGGGAGGGCTAGTCGCCCAGTCATCGCGGACTCTGGCGCCATCGTTGGCGCGCACATTCCCTGCAATTCCCACATGTCTAGAAACACAACAGAAGAACATCTCCACATCTACCCGGCTCGCGGAAATCGTGGCGTCATGGATACCGCTAAACAAGGAGTATGCAGATTCCAATGCTCCGAGAGCACTCAGAGCGATTTGTGAGTCGCTATTGATCACAATACGGTCTTCAAACCGCGCAAGACTGACGCGTTATCTTATATACCGAGCGGTTTATTACAACCAGCTTGGGATATGGTGTAGAAACCAACATGCTCTTGGGACTTAGAGTTATCCGTATATAACTGGCACGGTTCCAAAGTGAAATGGAGTGTGCTCCAAAAATGCCGACGGCAATACTCACGGCACTGTAGAAGCTTTGGGACCAGAGGCGTAGCGAAAAATAGTCAATAGCGTCCTTGGGAGAAGCATGGACGCCACCGGCTCTCGCGTGCAGGCGAATATTGCACAGCTCACGGTGTAGAGAGAGTGGCATCTCCCCAGCATCGACAAGTAGGCTCTAAATGGGGGAAGTGTGGAAGAAACTGGTCGCCAGGCTGAGGCTGGTGTGGTGGATTGAGTCCAACTTCCGTAATAGACGCTCGGCTGCGGATGCATAAACCTCGTATCCGTAGTTAGGCCTTGAACTAACAAAGGATTGATAGAAAAGTAAAGCAGTAGCCCTATCAGCACCCCAGGTTTTGACGTCACAAACGAATAATTCTCAAATCGCGGGTACAAGAGACCCTAATGGTGCGAATATGAGCCTGGCAGGTAGACGTCGGTCAAAAACCATACCAATGAAACTGTGCGAATTGACCACTTCCAGGCGAACCCCATCGGGAGACGCAATTCAATGCCCATTAGAGTCGACGCTCCACATTTAGCACCTAGGCTGCACCAAAAAAGATCGGAATGTCGTCTACGTAGAGCGGAGAGAGAATATTTTCCGGCAGCACCGAGGTGATACAGTTAATAATCAGGGCAAGGCATGTGACACTTCGGAAACTTCCCATTGGAACACTGCCTTCCTGCTCCATTGGGCTGAAGAAGGCTCCCCCACCTGTACGTGGAATCGACAATCTCTCAAAAATTCAGATATAAAGATTGGGAGGCGTTCCTTCGCGTCCACCGTGTGGACAGTATCCATGATACGGTATCGCCATGAGGTATCATAGGTCTTCTCCAGATTGAAAAACACCGTGGCGTAGTAGTGCTTTCTGCGAAAGAAGGCCTCGCAGATGGTATTTTCCAGTTAGAGCAGAGCATCCGACGTGAAGTGGAACTTGCGGAAGCCGCACTGTGCAGAAAACAGATGGCCTCCGCTGTCCATAAAAAAGGTTAGTCTTACATTTACCAATTTTTCCATCAACTTGCACAAGCAGAAGGATAAAGAGATTGGGCGAAAACCGGCACGGGTAGAGTGATCTCTCCCCTGCTTGCGAAAAATGAACACAGTAGTGATTCCTTAGAAGTCTGGGAGGATACCCTCTACCCAGATCCTGTTAAAAAATCTAAAAGAAAGGCAATGCTTTGCTCTCCCAAGTGTCGAAGCATGGCATACAGGAAGGACATCTTCCGTACAAGGACAGGTGTCCGTCCACGAAGCGAAAGCGAAAAAAACTAACTCAAAGTAAACCTGGCGTTGAAGGGTTTCTGACTCAGGAGGTAAATTTCATTTGGCGGCCTTCCGCAATATCACAACCCGCATGGAATGCTATCCGAACAGCATCGATCGAGGCTAGAGAATGAGAAAAATGCGATCGCGAAGGACTCCTTTACGGACGCGGGGTCCGAGATTGCTGTCCATTCTCCTGATAAACGGGAAGGGGTCCAGCGAGAAATTGCCCCGAATCCTTTTGACTCGCTTTCCCACCTCTTCTACAGGGGTCTTCTCCTTAACTGAAGATACGTATGCCCGTCAGAAAGAGCGGCAGGTGTGCTTCGAAATATACCGGAACCTAGCCCTAACTCGAGGAAATTTACCAACAGGGAAATCGTTCTAGAGGCGCTTATAACACATGTAAGCATGATACTTCTGTAGAAGGGCCATCTCACACTCGATGCACCACCAGGGAAGCGGTCGGCATGCAAAAGGACCAGACGTTCTAAGAAGAGTAGTCAGACCCACGGCAATGAGGTTGCGGAGAAGAACTCTACGGCCTCATCCACCGACCTAAACTCCTCGACTGGGGCAGAGAAATCATTCATTTCCTAAAATGAAGACCACCACGCCCCCGCCAAACACCACCAGGAGGGGAGGATCCCAGACGGTAACGATTATGAATATGGTATTTGAAAGGGAAACTGATCACTACCATGAAGGTCATCGATTACCTCTCACACAAAATCAGGCTGTACATCCGGTGAAGACTAGGAGAGATCAAGATATTTAGGACACCTACGTATCTCCAGTTCGTCGATTAGGTAGGCAGGGATCTGGACCTTGGGAGTGATTGATTAGTCTCCCCAGAGCGGGTATCAACCATTCAAAATACCGAGAAAGAGAAAGGACCTCGGCAACCGTGCCACGACCCGGAGGAAGTCCCCCGCGTTGAAGTTGGCTGGGATGGAATATATGCATAAAAACATTATACCTTCTATCCAGATGTAGCTGCTCTGATACTACCTGAAAAGAGTTATTTAAACCAAAAGAGAAGTTTGGAGACATCATTGAGGGTATAAATTGCGAATTCCCCTACCCGGCCCTCATCCCATGGTAATTAAGTCGCAAAACCCTTATACTACGGGAGGGTCGGCAGGGGCATGCATCCAGCATGGTGTCCTGCTAAAAGATAGCTAAGGATAAACGGGAGTAGATGAACGTTCGCAACTCTCTCCCAGTTGGCCCAAAGACCCCTGCAATTCAATTGAAGGATTATGCCCCTCAGGCCTAGCTCGCTAGAAATGAGGGGGCCCTCTTCGAAGAGAAGGCCCTCGCGCGAATGGATATATGCTTCCCCGAGGCCAAATTCCAGGTGCTGTTGGCCAAAGAATACGCTTTCGCTTTCGTTTAATCATCGGGGGAAGCTGGGATAGCCACGTGCGTCTTTTCCTTCCTCCGCCTTGAAACCTTAGGCAGGCATGGACGTAGGTTTGTAGGCATGGACGGGGCCGGAGCAGAGGATGTATTTCTTAACATTGAGGCATAAGACGTCCCGGCAGCACAGAGCACGCTCCCGGGCCTGAACTGCCAGGATTTCCTTTTTTGGAAGATACGCACCACATTGCTTCGAAGAAGTGGGTTGCGGCTCTCCGCCCTTGACACACTTAGCCATCCAGGATTTGGACTTATCGTGTACGGCCTTGTAGCAACTTACACAGACTTCTGGTAACTCCGACTTTGCACGTCTACAGGAGCGAGTCGTATGGCATAAGGTGTGGCTGGAGTAGCACCTCCATGACAGCGCCACGAATGCTTTCACGCGGTAGCGATTTCTACTGGCATGCACTGACTCTGGGAGATTGTCACAGTCCAATGTGATGAAGAGTATATGTGTGGGTCTCGAAACCCCTCCCTGTTTTCTCAACACACATTCAACCTTGTCCGGTCCTTGGTCCTCCAACTCTAAGGTGATGTCATCTATACAGTAGTTTACTAGTTCCCTTGCATAAACCCCCGCTTTCATGAAGTTTATAGTAGAGTGTGGCACCACACTCCGTCGTAGGATAAAGTGTCCGAAGGGCACTAGTCATGACCGCCTCTGAGGTATCCGACGTATTCACCACCAGGCTCCCGTCCGAGTATCGGCTCACCTTCGGCTCTCTATCAATCAGACTAGCTAGTGCTCTCATCTGATGGAACATGTTGCTCTTAACCAACATTCGGTTATCACTTGAGTAAATATTTAGAAATCGTTTGAAGCCAGAGGGCTCTTAAACGCCAATTAGTCTCTTAATGAGACCCCCTAGCCCCGACGTAATCAAGGCTCCGCTCGTTGCACTTGCGACTTTGGTCTCGGTCTGGGCCTCCCCACCGGGATAAGCATCGGGGCTGCACGTGCCGATCTTGGCCTGGTCGCTTTTCAAAACGGCAGCGAACCCTTCAACTTTGGAGCTCCCATAGAGAGAGAGGACCCTTTAGTCTTCCTAGTCCTTTTCTTATTTCTATTCTTTTTTGCTGAGGAGGATGGGGATTAATCCACTTCTCTCCATTACCTTAAGAAGCCCTTGGGCCAGATGGATCGGCCTCAGAAAAATCCTTTTCTGAAATAGGGAAAGTCTCGACTGTCAAAGGGGCACCATCCATGGGATGAGGCCCCTCCTCTCTTTATAAGTCCCTGGTGGGTTAAGATGTCTGAGGAGAAGCATGCAAGGGGACAGACTCAGGCTCTGTGCTTGAGACCGAGCCATGGTTCAACCCCAAGATCCTGTCATCTTGGGCTGGGTCACCTCACTGACTATGTCCATCTAAGGGGGGAGGGGCTCCATGTGGCTATCCCCCCCCCAATACATCGCGGATCCCATTCGAGGTACCTTTTTTCTCGTCTATAGCCGCCGAACCGGCATCTATCGGGAAAGAGAGGGGGGCAGGTACGCCTTCCCCCTGTAACCTGAGATTACAGGAGTGTTAGGGGTCATGGAACGAGGGGCCCTACTCTCCCATGATCCCGTAAGGGTGTTGCTTCTATCGAGCCGCTCCCGTAGGAGCGCGGTCAATCTTGGGACGTATGCTTGTTCTCTTGGCAATCTCCAGTGAAATTAAAGGTGGAACGCCCCTGGAAACGAGATAGAATCGCCCATGGGTGCCTCCAGAGAAGGGAATGATGGTAGTCACCTGCACTGGTAGCACTAGGAGGGGATTAAGCCTCCTCTCCGGTAAAAATGCTTGGATTGGTCCCTGAGAAAGCACAGGGGAGACCCCCTTTTATTTTTTAGAGCTGCTCCGACGATGGTAAATGGGGTTAAGGGGGAGGAGCGTTCTCCAAGGCCATAGAGACAGATTTCGCCACCGCTGCCTATGACGGCCAACACTGACCCTAACAATGGAACAGCACTACTGGGTACTTTTGATTGGCCCCGGCCGCCATCAATTGGCGCGGTGGCATACGCTCTCTCCGCCACCCCTTGGGAAACCCTGCACCAAATCCTACACGTGACATGATAAGCAGGTCGGGATGATAGATTCAGCTTGGTGACCGGCTTCTGAGCAGTTAGGGTCTCCACGCCTAACATCTTCCTGTAGGAGTGTAGGAGTGTTCAGTTCCGTAGTTCAGATAAATGCCTGGTCAGGATCGAGGGGGGCCATGGGCAGGAGAAAAAGGAGCCAGCAAAAGGGTAGAGATAAGGTGATTATAAAGGGACGATGTAAAAATAGGGACGCAATGAGAGAGAGTTGGTACAGGAGAAGGAGATTAGAGGTTAGCGAAAGAAGGAAGAGAGGCTAAGCTGGAGACGGACTACACGCTGAGTTCCGTCAACATGGCAGCCAGAGAAACATATCGCTGTGCTCCTTACAGGGTGATACCGTCGGAGCATTGTATGTAACCTCACGGGAAGAGTTTGGGTGAAATGGCCTGCAACTTTAAATTCCTGTGTGCCATCTCCCATCCTAATTGCCATACATCCCGAACGGCTGAGTTTATTCTTAACATGTTTTCATTGTGGAAGAAACTTTGGCCCTTTGCTCACTCTGTGTATCTATGTAGCTTGTCCCCCTCATCTAGAGATACAACAGAAAACAAACTCGATATCCTTCTAGCTTGGAGCAGCCATTGCATCAAGGCAAATGTGATCAGAAGGGTGTGGAAATTACAATGCCTAAGATGGTACTTATCCTGATTTCTGATTAGCTATGAATGACGAAAAGAATTGCAAACCGAGTTTGCCTCATAATCACATGTATAAAGACGTATATTGCTATCACTTCCTCCATGATGGCTGATGCTGCAAAGGAAATTGGAATAGAGAGGAGGGAGATAACACAGTTCCAGTATGACACGGTCTGGTAAGAAATGTAATGTAATAGTCTTGTTAATGTGAGAGCTTTAGAGAAAATGTGTTACCAAAGATGTTCAGCTGTAATATAATCGACCAGACCAGCGTTTCACTCATCCTCACCCTGACTACATGGCAGGAATTAGCTAAGCCCTCTAGTCTGCCGGGAAAAGAATATGGGAGACGGCCTAGAGGAAATTAAAGTGGCGTGCCATTGCTTTGCGACTCTTCCCATGGAATTACTCCGCAATTCCGTGACAGCTTCAGGTCGCTTTCTGTCGTCCTTGAATTGGGCGCAATCGCGCAACGCGCCGTCATTTGATGGAGCGCTTGCAACGACTGCATTTTCGCCTGGAATGTTCGGCACATTCTTGTTGAATGTCCCAGTCAGACTGATCTTTGCGTACCTTACTCTTCCCCGTATTGGAATGAGTGAGATCGCTACCACTTGCCCCCTGTACATGGTGGGATGTGGTTTGTGCACACAAACTTGTGAACCATTTGATTTTTTGAGGAGGCTGGCCTTCTACATTTTATTTGTCTCTTTTTTATGGTCACATGTATCCTTCGATGGGTGGTTGGGATGGCCTTCTCCCAAGGCAGAAACATGACTGATATATATATATATATATATATATATATATATATATATATATATATATATATATATATATAATCTACGAATAACCTAAATGAATTTTTAAAAACCACAAAACAACAAACAAGACTATAGAATACAAAAACAAAAGGCAGTATCAGATGCGGAAAGAGGCCCACTACCTCCAATAACTAAGCATGCACCCCCTCTCCCCTACAAAACAAAACAATATGAAATGGTGGAGACCCACTTCTTCCAAGAACTCAAAAAGCCCATGAAAGGGAGTGCAGGAACATATTCCGATTACAAGGTACCTCTCGTCCCGGTATTGAGAAAGATAACGTCCACAAAGTTCATCCAAACTGGGACATTCTACAAGAATGGGCCAGACAGTCTTGGGTACTAAGCAGTCGTCACAATAAGGTTCAAGAGAGCGCTAAAACAAATGGTGTTGCGTCGTGCGAATGTGCAAGATTCAGAAGCTACTACAAACTACCCGAAGCCTTTAAAGTATTAGGGGTTGGTCTACGGGAAAAGTCGCGGTGTAATAGCACTCACCTTTAAGTTCCTGTTAGCTGTCTCTCATAAGTCTCAAAAGAAGAGCCAAACGCTGGTCTTTTCACCTAGTCCTAGCTGACTGTTTGAGGACAGTATTCCGTACATGTCTAGGAACTCAACAGGAAACATTCTCATTATCCCCCCCCAGTTCCTAGCAGTCGTGGCGTCACGAATACCACGAAAAATGTCTCGAAGATACCCAGTGTGTTCTGTGAGTCTTCTTATATCACACTTCCTTCACCAAACTGGGCAAAGCCCGCAATCTTTCACACCGAGCGGTTTATTGCAACAACTTGGACATGAAGACAGACGCAGCTCCAGCAAGAGACCAACCAGTTTCAAACAAGGGTGAGAAGAGGCAGGGAAACTGACGCCCTCTTCAGATTTTAAGCCAACTGTATACACTTTCACCAATCAGACCGCGATAACATTTTTTTAATAATTTTCCTTAATCGAAACTTGGTGTACAGCCTGAACGGCCAGGAACACATTTTCAAACAAATAAAGGGTGTGGCAAAAGTCCTGTCACACTCGTTACAACGTTCTCAATAAAGGAGACAATGTTAGTTTTGATGCTGTTAGACACCCGCGTAAGGTTAGACCTGATGGCTGACCACACGTTGCGGATAAGTCCTTCCACATGCTCTCCCAAACGCAGTTGATGGAAGACTTTAGCTCGTCGACGCTGATATGGCGGACCTTGCATGACTTGCCCTCGACAGGCGCCCACATGTTCTACTCGAGGGGATTGAAGTCGGGTGGGCCAGGGCGCCACCATGCTGAAAAACGTAGTCCGCCTCCTTCTTGATCTTTCTTACCTAGGGCAGGACTTTTTTAAATAAGATTTCCCTATAATCGGCCGTGGCGAGCCTGTAACCGACCGCGAGCCACACCGTAGGAATCTTCTCGCCTCTCAAAGCCACGAAGCCGAGTATCAACATGGAGGCCGGGTGCTTGGCTATAGACACTTAGCGGACCTCAGAAACATCATTCTGCTTTTTGAGCAGCGGATCGACCGTGTATTTTTACCAGAAAAATGAGAATTCAATTGCCAAGAGTCTTCAAGTCGTTGAGAATGCGTCAACAACAATGTTAACGTTGTTTTTGCATAGGCAAAACCTCGCAGTCGTCACACTAAGTCTCAGAGGAGGCCCCATCAAATGGCGATGCGTTTCATGAGTGTGCTCTACTATCAAAGGTGACATAAAATGACTTGAACCTATAAAGGAAATAAAAGATAGGTACACAAGAAATGTCGCCACCAAATAGCAAATAACGTTTGGTTCCTCCCGGCCGTCCAACATCTTTTCTGCCATGTAGTCATGATGAGAAGAGCAAAAACGCTGATTCAGTTGCCCAGTCCTTGTAGACTGTTCGGCACCCTCATCAGTGCGCTCATTTACCGCAATCCCTACAAGTCCAGGAACCCAGCAGAATAAATTTCGCAATTCTCCCGTAAGCCTGGCGTCACAGATACTGCAAAACAGAAGGTGCATAGATTATTTAGCTTCTAAAGCTTTTAGGACACGCTTCTGTGAGTCACTATATATCACATTCAGATCTTCAGCCCTTTCACGACGCATAATCTCCAATACTAAGTGGGGTATTTTAACCAACGCGGGCTTCAAGACAGATTCCATGAAAGCCCCCCCCCCATCTATTCGGATTTAGAGCCATCAGTATACACTGACACGGCACAATTGTGACACGGCGTTTTTTGCAAGAAGTTCGAACACTCCAAGATATTTCCCGTGCCTAAACTAGAGACGCCATCGGCTAGAGAATTATATCGAGCTCTCAAAGTAATTGTCTTACCCTTAAGCCGAAAGGCTTGGGGTATGAATGGCGTATCACAGTGGCATAGGTACCGTTAAGTTCAATCGCATGTGGGATGAGAGCCTTTATCTAATGATTGAGACTCCCGAGTACAAGCTATAAGGCACTGCAATCGAGTGGGACCTCCCCAGCATCTAAACTGATGCTATCTAGAAGCCTAGCAGTGTAGTTAATCAAGTCCGCCTTCCGCATTTCAGGCTCGACTGCGAATGCACAAAACTCACATCCGCAATCTAGCATAAAACGAACAAAGTAGCCGGAGAAATATTAGGCATTAGCCATATCAGCTCTCAAAATACTGAATGTCTTGGACCAAAGAATGTCCATGATGCTGGTACAAAAGACCATAAGACTACGAATATGGGCCTGTTAGTTGAGCTGTCTGTCTAAAACAGGACAAAAATTCGGTATGTACCACATCGAGGCTAATCCCATTTAGGAACAAGTCACAGTCGGGTTAAAGCCGTTAAATCGACTAAAGTGCATAATCTGAATTTTGAACAAAGAAAACTGAAAACATGCATTTGGGAAATAGCCGATTGAAGTAAATAATCCAAAGTAAGTATCTGGGCCGCACCAAAAGAGAGATCGAAAGGTCGCCTACGTCGAGCGTAGCAAGAACATCTTCCGTCAGCACCGAGTTGATACCTTTGATGTTCAATGCAAAATGAGTGATACTGAGGTGATACTGAGGAGACTTTCCCTAAGGAGCGCCTGCTTCCTTCCTTATTGGGCCAGAGAAAATCCCTCCCCATCCAATGTTACGCAGAATAACCGATCTGGCAAGAACTCAGACACGAAAATCAGGAGGCACCCCTTCTCCTATAAACTGTGCAGGGTATGCACGATACTGTATCTCTGTGCGGTATCGTAGGCAGTCTCCACATAAAAAAACCATGATAAGGTGCTGTTTCCGAAGGAAGTTCTCGCAGATAGCATTTTCCATCTAGAGCAGAGCATTCGACGTGTCACTTGCGGAAGCCACACTCTACAGAAGGCAGGTGGCCTCCGGTTTCAAATAATTAAGCAAATCTATTATTAAACCATTCTATATTCGAGATATGAGGGCCATTCTTTCTCTTGAATTCTCGGGAGCCCGGATTTCCTTGGGAGAATCTTGCCCCCGATCAGAACTAGGTTTGGGGATGTTTCACAAAGCATCAGTGTTTGCTCCAGGTAAAGACCCTGCCGTCTAGGTAGGGAGACCTTCAAGTCCCGTTCCATTTTGGGAGAGGTCTATAACTGTTCTCTCCCCCGTGATCTTGGGTATACTGACCTGTCACTCATTAGGTCCAATGGCTTGATTGTGAATGCCAATTCATGGAGAATAGTCAGTCTACAAATCAGTTAAGCCTGCTCGGTAAACACACAACAGCCTTATGCACCTGAGAGCCACCATGAGGTAGGTATCTGATTAGGTACTTTAGCCATTAGAGGAATTAATACTGGGATACTCTTATAAACAATATGGAGGCGTAGAGGGAAAGGGCGGAAACTCCACACCTCCCCCATGGCCTGTCCAACAGTTTAAGTCGAGCCCTTGATCTAGGCCTTCACTATTGTCACTCAAGCCGGGAGGACGTGCCACTCCTCCAGGTGGCTGGTGTTAGTTTACACAGGCTATCCTCCACTGCGAGATATCAAATCCATAGATATCATTATGCTTCCCTCCTCATCTAGAGACGTCTGTTTGATCTTGATCTTTATACTTAATGGTATTAGAAATAGCGCAACCTAAGGTAACTACTCTAATTCTAGAGCCTAAACATAACCCATAGGAAGAACGACTTTGTTCTTAAACCATATTATTAGTGGCAAGTAGGCCATTCTTCTCCAACGGAAAAGGATGAATGAGCAAATAGTCGACACGGTCATAGCTTAAAATTACTTTATTTATAAAATTGCCTTCGACCAGGAGTTAATGTTCAAGCCCAACAACTCTTGTACGGTCTTGGGGGTGTGGGCCAGGGCGCTACCCTGCTGAAAAACATATTCCGCCTTCTTCGTGATCTTAGTCACCCAGGCAGGACTTTTGTGGCTAAGATGTCCCTGTAATCAGCCGCGACGAGCCTGTAACCGACCGTGAGCCACACCGTAGGAATCTTCTCGCCTCTCGAAGCCGAGCATCAACATGGAGGCCAAGTGCTTGACTATAGACACCTAGCGGACCTCAGAGACATCATTCTGCTTTTCGAGTAGCGGATCGACTGTGTATTTTTATCAGAAAGATGAGAACTCGATTGCCATGAGTCTTCAAGTCGTTGAGAATGCGTCAACAACGCTGTTAACGTTGGCTTTGCATAGGCAGGAAAGTACGTTGGTGTAATAAAAATGTTATGAATGATAAATCTTTCAAAAAGGCATGTGTAAAAATATGTTTCGTCATATGCATTTCCTACTTCCCCTTCAATTTATTCCTATTTAAGAAAATGAGATTGGCCTTGAATACGAATCATATGCACACATGTAAATATGTGCCCGTAGTCTTAAAAGTAATTATCATAATAAAATTGGTCGAAAATACAATTATTAAGAGGAGAGTGCACATAATGACAAGTGTGTATCCGTAGGTTTCGAACTAACATTTGTGCTTACGCCCTGAAACTTCGAGCTCACTAAATGCAGGGTAACTTTTCCAATTCTTTCTATAATATCCACTTAGTTTGCCTTCACTATAAATTTTAACCTACTTTATTATCTTCTTAGGCTAGTTTATTTACACAGTATTCTCAGAATGGATCACACACTTTATAAGGTAAAATTCTGGCAGATGATCGGAATCTGACGTCCTATCTTCCACCAATGACTCTCGTTTTAGTCATGAATGAATCATCACCAGACGAAGTGTTTCCTTTGCTTTACCATTCAATTAATAACACTAGGGAAAATTAGTATGAACATAGGATCAAATCGAGGGAGAGATTTATCTTTTTTATTCTATCGAAACGCGAAAACAGCAGCAACTTACTTAAACCGGTTCGAAATAGGATGCCACTTAACTCTCCTGGGTCTGATTTTCTTCAACATCGAAGTCATGCCAGGTATGGGAGCCTACCTTCGTTGCAGAAAATGACAGGGGGGGAAATTTTCAGGAGAGTAGCGCTTCCCGTATCCTAGCCGACTAATGCCCTCTTTTGGTTCCCCTGGGTTTATAAGCAGCACATTTTCTTCCCCCAAATTACTTTGTCGGCCTTTTTTCATAGTATGTCGACGATTCCTAGATTGATTAACAAATTTTCTTTTAATAAAATCATCTAGGGTAATTTCTCCGACCCCAACTTCACAACAATCGACAAAGGAAGTTTTCTGCTCCTTACACTTAAACATTACATTTTAAAGGGTGTCCTGGCTTCTGCTTATGCTCGGTTGCCGAGGCAACATTCTGAAAAAGAGCTAAAGAAAGAGCATCTTGTTTGTAACAGATTTTCCGCCATACGTTCATGCAAGTACATGTGTAAACCATATCAGAGCTTGCTTACACCCTCCCTCCCCCGTCCGCCACCTCACACCACACGACGTGGAATCTGGAAATAGCTGAAAAATAAAACAAGTTTGCCAGCGACTAAAAATCAGTAAACAAGTTTTGAATATTACTAAAAAACAAGCCAAGCAAATGCAGAAAAACAGGATACCTTCCTTCGTGTTTATAACAAAAGGTTCGGTATTTCTATTCAGGAGGTCGCGATAGCTAGAAAGACTTAGCTCGCTTTCATGCACTTATACATCTTCAACATCGACGTTATTCTCTCAAATTTTACTAACCGTAAGTCTTTCCTAGTTTCTTCTTCTCTCTATACTAAACCTCAACTGCCTTTACTACTGCTCGTATGAAAATCAAATGATCCTCCAAAAGTGAGAGATTCAAGTTATTTATGTATTTTTTCTTCTTTAGAGTTTTTATAGTTGGCATTGATTTAAAATACACTGGCTGGCAAAATGTTCTGAAATGCGTTAAAATGACTACAATGGCAGTACCAAAAATTGCTCTACCTCTTTATGTACACTAATTTCAGAAAGTTTCAACTACCATTTTTCATATCCTATGGAAAGTACTTGATCTTCCACTCTTTTATACTTCCAATAAAGTCACATCTTATAAATTCTCTTCTTAAACATCTTAGCAGTAATACCCTACTTCGTTTGGATTAAAAAAATATATTGGAACGATTCCTTCTTTTTCATCAGACGCTTCAGCAGTGATTGTTTCTTCGTCCATGGCCAACGTTTAAAGTGGCGAAGCCAAACACGAAATGGCTTCTATTTGATGTCAGTTTTATGTCTTCACCTTGTTTATGCTTCGAGAGAGGGAACCCTTGCCCTTTGGTAGAGGCTTGTTGTTCTCTCTCTGCTTACACTTAGGAAGCTCCTGCCAGTACGGATGTTGTGTACCTCATCTGCGAAACAGGGTAAAATGTATGCAAAAATTTCTCGATCTTTCGTTCTCAGGCTAGAAACGTTGTTGGGTTTGAATAGTGTTTGGTCGCTAGTACCCCGTAAGGAGCGCGGGGATTCGCATTCCTGGCCGCCGTACTGACGGGACTCAGCGCCCCGTTCGGCCTCAGCTTAGCTTCTTCCTCTTCTTTCTGACAGCCTTATTTTTACCCTACCTCCTCACTTTCCCTACAACCTCAACCACAACTTTCTCTGAGCAGCCTCTAATTTCACAGGGTAGACGCTGACAAGCTTCCTCTCGCCCAACTATCCCAAATCGTGGCTGGTGGAGAAGGGTCCATCGTTCTCTCACCCCTGAGCTCCGGTCTGGAGTAGTGGGCTTTTAACAACCTGCTTCATCCCCACTCACACCTTCCTCACATCCACTTTCTTTCTCCTTTCAATCTTTATGGAATTTTATGTCGAGCCACAGGCCTCTTAAAACCTGGACTGGGATCAGAATATTTGCCGATTGCATACAGGCCCCAAGACCATTTTCAACATTATTTGATGTTACTCGAAAACCAAAAGAGTAATAACTTTTATGCTGTAGGTTTTGCAGTTATCATATATAGATATTGAGTCATGACAATGTATAGACAAAATTTATTGGTGGTAATTGGTGAAATAAGAAAAAAAATGTTAACTATCTAATTCATCAATCTCTGCTACATTACTGCTGAATAAAAAAAAAACACAATATATTATTAAGTTTTAACTTATCATTGGTTTTCATAGATTCTCAGATCATGAATGAACACTAAATATCAGTACATTGAACAATACAAATCATTCTGACTTCCACCTCTAACCAGTGTCATTTTGTCAAAGTTCTTGTCACGAGAAACAGTATAAATTGATTTTTAATAATTTAATCTATATCAGATTTTCCTTCAAATCTTCAGTAATAAGCATGTTATGCAGTTGTAATCAATAGGGAAAAAGTCAGCCATACATATTGCCAACATATTGAAAATTGAAACTAATTACGATACAGCACAAAAAGAAATATTACTGATAAAACTCGTATGTAGATGGGAATATTAAGAAACAGTACATTGATGAACATAATATGAATACACCAAAGGGATGTTCACCGTAAATTCAAGATACCATAAATTTACTCACTCTGGATAGGAGGTGAAGACCGAAGGAACAGCATTGAGTTTGAGATATTCACACTGACGCTCTGTCTTCCAGAATGTTTCGTGGTGAAAGTAATCTGGTAAAAAGTGCAACACACACACACGCCAGCATGGTCTGGGTTTCAGCCAGTACCACTGCGTTTTAGCGCAGAGATCCATTTCTTACGGATCTCTTGCCTTTCAGACTTGGGGGAGGCAAACACTGACTGCTTGGCCACCCGCTGCAATAGCCTCCTTTTCTGCCTTCGTGAATCTGTAGCCAGATCGGCAATTGACGGCAGCACACTTAACCATGCTGAGTTGACCATTTATGCGTGAACATAAGGGTAGTAAAATAACGAAAAAATGTATCGTAATCATTATCATAAGTGATAGCAACAATAATGATAATAATACTGAAGATAATAATTATGAAAATAATAAAATAATAATTATTATTATTATTATTGAAGAGTGCTAAAATATATAAAATATCCTGATAATTATCAATTCTTACCACAATAGCGTAAAATAGTGATATTATCGATATTAATACCACTATGACTATGTACTAACTACTACTCCTACTCTTAGGAACAATAGTAGTCCTATGCTCCCCGCCCCCACCACACACACACACACTCTTGTGGTGGGGAGTCAAAAACAAGTCTCGTACTTAAAAGTTTCAAAACAATTTTGCCAGAAAAACACAAGGAACAAGGCACATACCTCTTAAAACTTCTTTACCATTAGAGAAAAAAGGATGCAGTTTTGAGTACAACTATACAAAATAATGGACACTTACCATAGCTTACGGAGACAGGCGCGTGTGACATGTGGCTGCACTCACTGATAAACTTAAACTGGCGCTCACTGCGGCCGGCGGCGCGTTTGAATTCAGTGGGGCCGTTATGCACAAGCGACATTCAAAACATAGAGTAGTGGCCAGTCCAGTGTTAAAGAAGTCTATGGCCGAGCCTAAGGTGGAGCAGCCATGCGACTAGGCTACCAGGTCACTAGGCAGGAGGAGTGGCTTCAAATAGCGGCAGCTGGTTCTATCGGCTCCGTATTTACCTCTCGCAGAGCGGGCTACTCCGTGGGGGTGATTAACGTTTGCGTCCCTCGAAAAGACAAGGGTCACCATGCTTATGTATGAAAAAAAATCCATCTTCACCTTTACTCCCGCTTCACCAGTGACGGAGCCGCCTTCAGACAACTCTAAGTAAAAAATGGAGGCCCCCCCCCCCGTGATTTCACAGGAGACCCTCTAAACCTCTCTGACCGGAAAGAAGGTTTACTCCTCTCCTATGCATACGAGTGTAGGAGACTCCAACTCACTCCCTTCTCTAGGAGTCGCCTTTGGTGACTCACTTTTCCAGTCGCAGTCCCCCTTTTGCTTTCCAAGGGTACTGCCAAGAAAGCAGGCAGGACACCCATAATTGATTATAGGGCCAATTCCCTTAAAGGGGCGAGGAACGACAGCGCCCGTGGGCTCGTGCCATCCAAAGTCCTGCGTACACGCATATCAGGCTTACAGGGGGTCACTATACGTAACCCTCTATCTTTCCCGAGAGATGCCAGTTCACCGGCCCAGGAAAGAATAAAAAGAACCTCGAAGGGGACCTAAGATGTCTTAGGGAGGGATGGCCACATGGAGGCCCACCCTGAGATAGACATGGTCCCTGAGATGACCCAGCCCCAGACGGTAGGATCTTCCATGGGGTTGAAATTGGGCTCAGTGCCAAGCACAGAACCCCTGTCCGCCCCTATGCAAGCTCCTCCTCAGACGGCTCAGATCTCCGAGGCCTCACAAGGAGAGGAGAGATCTTCTCGCTGCCTGGCTTGTGTTCATATGACACTTAGTACCTTCTCCATTTCAGAGAAGGATATTGTCGAGGCCGGCCCATCTGGCCTAAAGGCCAGAGGAGGACAGAAACGGGTTCATCCCCTCCCCTTCCCTCCTCTCCAAAAAAGAAAAAGATCCCCGCGGGAGCCGCGGGGATTTGCGTGTCTACTACTGTTTCGATAAGCGATCAAACACGATCGGCACATCCGGCTCCGTTGCTTTCCCGGGTGGGAAGTTACAGACGAAGACCAGAACTGCGGAGAGCGGAGCTTCGATTACGTCGGGGCCCCTCATTCAGAGAAATTGGTAAATGTTAGATTAGCCTTTTTTGGGACATCAGAGGCCATCTGTCTTGTACAAAGTGCGGCTTCTTCAAGTTCCACTCAACGTCTGATGTTCTGCTCCGACTGGAAAATGCCGTCTGCGAGGCCTTCCTTCGTAGACAGCATTACGCTACGGTGTTTTTGATACAGTATCATTGAGACTCTCCACACAATAGGGGCGAGAGAACACCTCCCAATCTTTATATCTGAACCTTTGCGAGATCGTTGATTCTGAGTCTGGGTTGGGGAAGCCATCTCCCGTCTAATGGAGCAGGAAGATGGTGTCCCGCAGGGACGCTTGCTCAGTGTCACACTCCTTACCCTGGGCATCAACGGCATCACCTCGGTGCTGCCCCGAAAGATATTCTCGCTACGCTCTACTCGGATGACCTTTCGATTTTTATTGGCACGGCCCAGATGCCAACTCTAGAGCGTCGACTCCAAAAGGCATTGAACCGTGACTCTAGCTATCCCGAAGTTTTTTCTTGGTCAAGACTAAGATGGTGCACTTCTGCCGCCATCCGCTGATACACCCTGACCCAGATTTGTTTCTAAATGGGGTTCGCTTAGAGGTGTTAGAGTCGCACCGTTTTCTTGGTCTTGTATTTGACCGACTGCTCACCTGTCAGGCTCATATTGGCAGCCTTAGGGTCTCTTGTACCTGCGCCATGGACATTCTTCGTTCCGTGACGTTTAGAGCCTGGGGCGCTGATAGGGCAGGTACAACTAAACTCCATTGAGAGTTTATTGCCTTACTTTTTTATCAATCCTTTTTCGTTCGAAGGTCTACTACGGATGCGAGTTTTATGCATCCGCACCCAAGCGTGTATTGCGGAAGGTGGGCTCGATACACCACACAAGTCTTCGTTGGCGACCGGTACTTTCCGAAGGACTCCATTGAGAGTCTACTTGTCGATGCTGATGAGCGCGTCGATGATGGCGCCAAAGAGTCAGCGAGGACTGGGCGACCAGACCAGTGTTTCGCTCTTCCTCACACCGATTACACGGCAGGAATATGGGCAGCTCTCCGTGCTACCACGCAAAGAAGATGAGAGACGATCGAGGGAAACTTAAAGTTCAGTGGTATTGCGACGCAACTGTTCCCATGGACCTATTCCCCAATGACGCGACCTCTCTATTCAGGTTGCTTTCTGTCGTCTCCGAATTGAACACACTCGCGGAACGCACCGCCATTTGATGGAGCGCTCGCCTGCGCCATACTGTGAAGACTGCGTTGTCCCACAGGCTGTTCGGCACATGCTTGTCGAATGTCACAGTCAGGGTGATCTCAGCGCACGTTACATTTCCCAGTAACGGGACGAGCTGTGTCGCTACCGCTTGTCTCTTTTACGTCCACATCGAATTTTTGACTTTACGACTTTTTGAAGGAGGCTTGCCTCCTCTACTTTATTTTAACCCCGCCCCCGGAGCACTATTCCTTCTCGCCTTTTTGCTTTTTCTCGTTGTTGTTATTTTTTTTCGTTTGTCCTTTTTATCGTTGTTATTTGTTATTTACATATTGTTATTTGTTTTTTTTAATATAGCCTAGTAGTAGGCTGTGTGTGTACGACGACTTATGCCCAAGTAGGAAGACATCAAATGGGCTACCACAATAGAACAAAATGGTCGCTAGTGATTAATGGTTTTGGTTTGATGAGGGTTTGGATGGGCTGAAGTGAGTAAAGAAGGATTGAGCACAATGACGTCTACTATGATGTGGAAGTTTGCAAGAAGAGCTATCGAGGATTTGGTTAGAAATATTTGTGGGAGAAATTTCGAAATTTGGCCGACTGATGGACAGTAGATGTAAGCAAAAAAGAAATGAACGAGGGCTTTTACCCCCATATCCCCACGAAGTTCGACTGCACAGCTTGGAATATAGTCTGTATTTGTGTTATAGAAGAGTAAGCCAGCGGTAAATAAATTACTCCAAGAACTTCAATTCCAAACTTCTCTAGAAAGTTTAATTTTTTCCTAAGCTCAAAAAGAGTTTTTAATTTTCTAAATGAAAACTTTCTTATAAAAACCAAGTTTTAGACTCGTGTTGCCGTGGTTCTTATTAATGTTCTTAAAAAAGTTCCTGTAAAAGCCTCCTATTTGTTAGATCTTCAAGAGAACTGGACATCGCCTTAGACCCAGCAAGGTGGAACCCCCATCTCGATCGCACTTGAAGCTAACTGGGCGCATTATTCACAGATACTCACAGAGGATCTTCTGGAAGAGCTGGAAGAGGCAAATTATGCCGGTGCCTCCAGGGTTTTAAGAATCAAAGTTATCCTTCTCTTAGGTGGACTGCCTCTCATGGCTACGAGCTCCACCTACTCGTCAACACCGTGATGCCCAGTCACAGCGGTAACCTCCGTTAGTAAATAGTGTCAGCTTAAAAACAATCCGGACTTGGGACTTCGAACTGCCGACCCAGCGATTGCCGGGCAAGCGCGCTAATCACTATACTAGTCGGGCTAATAATTTTAAAATCCTTCCTCTTCACCTGAAAGACCTGTGCGCAAATAAGAACCAGGTGTCGGTGTAACTTCCTCCACCCTACTAAAAAAGGATGTAAATTACTCGCATGAAAAATAAAATAAGATTCCTAGCCCTTTCGCTTTTATTAACGGGTGGGGGGGAAGGCAAATCACAAGAAAACCTTTTTATTTTTCCAGCGGTTAATTTGCATCTTTGCTCTCACACGAGTTAACTTAATATATACGTACGGCATCGATCTTATTGCTGAATATATATAAAGATAATATACAGGGACAAGTAACTCCCGATTACAGCGCGATTGAAAGCGAATTCAAAGTGCACTAGCAGCGAGAGCTAATCAAGCTTCACTTCCTTATATTTGAACTGGAAAAATGCATTGGCTACATACTTTACTTTCTTAGTATAGAGGCGGGTCACCTATGTTGATTTAGTTGTGTTCTATTGGATTTAATTCTGGATTCTGTAGTGACCAGTCCATTGGTGTGTTTCCCATTTCTCCAAACCAATTCCGGGTGTGGTTGGGTGTATTGCATGGAGCAGTGTCCTGCTGAAATATGACCATTTCTTAGTGTTGCGGGGTGCAATTTTGGCACCGATAGCTCGAAAACCTGTGATAGCATCGCGGTTTAAGTTGTGGAGTTCATTCTTCCCTGTAATATAAATATCTCCCCTGGCCTTGATGAAGAAATTCAGCCTAATACTACAATAGAGCCACCACCATGCTTCACAGTGAGTACCACACAAGAAGGATGAAATGACTCCAACTCTTCGTTTCACAAAGATAGCCACAGTTGTGCTGAAAATCTGAAAAAAATGTTATATAAAGGAAAATTGTAAAATAATTTTCTTCCAAAATTATTTTAAATTTGTTTCTTATTTTTAAATCATTTTTTCACATGTAAAACAACAGCAAAAAAATAATCTTAAATATCTGATAATTGCGTTCATCGGACCAGATAAATTTAGACCAAAGGTGGGGAAAGTTTTTTGAGCCGTGGGCGAAAGTTTCTAATGAAAGAAGTCGGCGAGCGATAAAAAAATCTGACTCTTGTATCTTTTTAATGTTTAAATTTATTACATGGTGCGATATACTCCTCCATTAATATCTAAAAAAAAATAATACGCAAAATTTTTATTGACTGCCACCACGGAAATTGATATATTTGTGCATACAAATATATCACTCCGGGAACGATGAAAATTGGGCTTGTTGGGATCCTCTGTTGTATATCAATTCAAGTTGTGCCTTCTGCAATGCCTGCTATGGAGGCCAGATTAGCCTACATCTTAAAAAGAGGCACAACAAACATCTTGGATTATCTCAAGGAACTCAAAGACTCTTAAATACACCCGAATTTTCCAGCTTTTTAATGGGAAAATCAAACTAGCACTCAACAAGACCGATTCCTCCTTTACCCTACGTACGAGTATATTATAACCCTAAAACCCTAAAGCTTTTTTCATTCTTGCCAAGGAATGACTATCTGCATAAGGTAATGAGAAATTTTATTTGCATCATTCATATATACGGTTCTTGATCTTGATCTTGATTAGGGGGACCCGCAAAGGGCCGCTCACGGGCGGCATATTACGCGGGGCTTGTGCGGGGGAAAGGATAAAGGATTAGGACTAGGGAGCAGGACGTGGGTCAGGAGTAATATAATGATTTGTGATCCTATTCCTAAATTTTTCAAGATTGGGGTTATTTACTATATAAGATGGGAGATGATTCCACTCTTGGATGCTGCGGGGGAAGAATGAATACCTGAAAATGTCAGTACTTGTTTGGTATGTGTGGTATTTTAGATTTTGGCTTCCTCTGGTGGTCCGTATATTTATAGGGTGTAAATATGTGTCCTTGTCTATGCCAACTAAATTGTTTGTGATTCTGTATAACAACTGTTGTCTGTATATTAGTCTTCTTGTTGCTAGTGGGTCCAGTTTAATGTCTTGTTTGAGCAAAGCGACTGATATTATGTGTCTGTAATCACGTCTGATTTATCTTGTGGCTTTGTTTCGTATGGCCTCTAATTTATTAATGTTATTGTAAGTGTGTAGATCCCAGACCGTATAACAGTATCCTAAGTGTGGCCGAACGAGTGTCTTACGAGGTGTGGTCAATAAGTTTTGCGAATCGGTAGGTCAAAACAGAGGAAGGGGCATGGCTGTTTGTGGGGGTATTTGGACAAGTTATGACAAGTCAGGACCTGCAGCCGCACGCTCCTGCCTCGTCTATTTAAGAAGCAGTAGCTGATCGCAGATCGTCAGTCACAAAATTTTCAACAATGGAGAACGCTGAGCACCGCGCAGTGATCAAATTTTTGACCAAGGAAGGCAAGAATGCAAAAGAGATCCATGAACGCATGGTTGCAGTGTACACCGACACCGCCCCTTCTTATGCAACCATTGCTCGCTGGAATAGGGAGTTCCGCCATGGTCGTGAGTCCCTTGAAGATGGCCCCCGTCCAGGACGTCCGTCAGCCGTGACCAACGAGGACAATGTGGCCCGTGTGGAGAGGATGATCCTCGAAAATCTACGGGTGAAGGTCAAAGAAATCAAGCGAGAACTTGGAATATCACATGGAAGTGTTATCAACATCATCCACGGCAATTTGGCCATGACCAAGGTCTCTGCCCGTTGGGTCCCTAGAAATCTCACGCCCCATTATCGACTTCAACGTCGTCAAAGTCCACAAGGCCAGAGTTGCACAAGCTGCCCTGCTCGAGTGTGGGTTCGAGGAGCTCAACCATCCCCCCTACAGTCCAGATCTGGCCCCTAGCGACTACATTTTATTCCGCCAGCTCAAGGCTGCACTGCGTGGACGCTGGTTTGGGGACGATGAAGATGTCCAGCTCGCCGTCCAGGAGTGGATTGAACAGCAGTCGGGAGATTTCTGGTTGTCAGGAATTCGAAGCTTCAGGGACAAATGGCGCAAGTGCATTGAAGTCGAGGGTAGTTATATTGAAAAATAATAGAACACTTTTCCTCATATCTCGTTTCCTTATATCCGAATTGCAAAACTTATTTACCGCCCCTCTTATATGCGACAATTTTTATGTCTGCGTTACACCGTCTGAGGTTTCTGCACAGGAACTCCAAGGCCCCGTGTGCCTTGGCGCCGATACTGCTCACGTGCGTGTTCCACTTCATGTCCCCTGCTTGGTGTATGCCCAAATATTTGTGGGATGATACGGTTTCTAAGGTGGTGTTTTGGAGTTTGTAATTAAAAAGAATGGCTTTGTTAGTACGGGTGAAACGGATGTGATGATATTTGTCTGGTCTAAAAGTCATCTGCCACTTGGCTTCCCAGTCTTCAAGTTCATTTAAATCGTCTTGGAGCTTAAAGTAGGTATTCCTATCTACAATTGATCTATAAGCTAAATTATCGTCTGCAAATAGTCTAGTGGTAGACTTTAGTGATAGTTAAAGGTCATTAATATAAGAAGGAAATAGTAGGGACCCTAAGACGGTACCTTGAGGTACCCCAAAAGTCACAGAAACAAAAGAGGATTGACTACCATCGACCACAACACGTTGCTTTCTAGTAGTCAAAATCGCCTTAATCCAGTTAAAGATTGGTCCTCGTATGCCATAAAATCTAATTTTTTTAATAGTCGTTGGTGCGGGACATTGTTAAAGGCTTTGGCAAAGTCTAAATCTATGGCGTTCATTTGTCTAATTTTGGGGTTATTCAGGGATTGGGAAATGTCATGGATCGTCTCCAGTAGTTGAATCTCGCACGACCGTTTGGGTCTAAAGCCGTGCTGAACGTCAGTCAGTATGTTTAGCCTATCAAAATAGTCCATGATATGTCTGTGAATTATATGCTCAAAGTTTGCCGGGGATTGAGATAAGCGAAACAGGCCCCTAATTCACGGGGACGGTTCTGTCGCCGGATTTAAAAATAGGAGTCACATTTGCCAAGAGCCAGTCATGGATAGGGTAGTTCTCTGGTTAGTAGTGTCTGTAAAATATAACCTGCAGGACAGGGGCCAGTACGCTAGCACCAACTTTAAGTATCCTGCAGGGTATATTATCAGGTCCAGTTGCTTTGTTAATATTTACCTCAGATAATAGTTTCTCAATTTCTTGGGTGTGTATAACAAGGAAAGGTATGGCTGCGTATGGTGATTGTGGCATGTCCAGTAACTCTGCTTGTTCATTGGTAAATACGGTTTGAAATTGCGTGTTGAGTGCAATAGTTTTGTCTTGTGGACATGTCACCAAGGAATTGTTATGTAGTAATGTTGTTATACCTGTAGAGTCTTGTTTACGTGCTTTTAAGCAGATATAAAATCTTTTGGAGTTTTGTTTGTCTATGAGGAAGGTGGCTGTGTAGTTAGTTTCTGCTTGTTTTATTTCTTTTTGGAATGTTTTCTGTATGTTTATGTAGTGTTCTTAGTGTTGTGTATCGCCAAACCGTTTTTCTCTCTTGTATGCTTTTACCTTGTTTCTGTGTAGTTTCTTTAATTGTCTATTGAACCATGGTGTGACCGGCTCCGTATGAGAGTTTCTTTGGGTATGTGCTTGTCCATTGTGTCATGTAAAAAGTCTCGTTCGTAGTCTGGTCCAATTTGCTTCCGCAAAAATGGCCATAGGGTCACTATCGAGGAAAGTGTCTTTAAAGTCAGCTAAGTCATGGGTAATGGCTTTCATGTCAGCTCTGTTGTAAAAATAGATGTTTGTGTCAATGTTCGTGTCAATGTACCATCTCATGGTCACTGTGACCAGGTAGAACACGTGTTCGTGTAATTAATGAAATCTTGTTTGTGAGGAACAGGTATAGTATGTTGTATGTGACACTATGTCTGATGTTTGGGTTGTTTCTCCTAACATTAACTTGTGTGCGTGTTGGTTCGAGTACTGTTTGAGTAAGTGAGTGTGTGATGATGATGTCAATACAGTTTTCATGTAAAATTTTCCTATTAGTGGCTGGTAGTATCATATCGCTTTCATGAATGATGTTGTCCAATATGTCTTGCGCCGTCCAGTTGATGTCTGGAAGGTTGAAGTCATCAGCCAACCAGATGTTTTTGGAGGGGTCAACTTTAGAAAAAGATTCGTCTAAGGTCAGCGGGTATTTTATATTCGAACTAGGGGGACGATAAAAAGCACCTACAAAAAGGGACCTGCTGCCCTGTATCTGTATTTTTGTCCAAACTAATTCTGAATTTACGTTTAAGTTCGTTGGCTGGAAGGGCAACTAGTCCCGGCTTCGTTGCTATCAGGACTTCACCGTGGTTATCGTTCTGTTGGTCTTTCTTGTATAATGTTATAGGGGCTGTCTGTTGGGAAGACTTCACACTTCTGATGTCTGGTGTGAGCCATGTCTATGTTCCTATAACATTAACCGAGTCATAGGTCTCAAAGGTATGATGAAATGCGGCTCTATTGCTAGTAATGCTACGAAAGTTGATGGTGGTGATTAGGCGGAGGCTGGATGACTCTTTTATGGCAATAAAGGCATTATGGGTGGTGTTGGGATGGATTTTAGATGAGGTATGATCTGATTTTTTGAATGGTGATATTGATAATGACTGTATTATTATGAGCATAAATGGGTGTGGGATGGGTTGGGTGTGGGGGGGGACTGGGTAATGTCAAACGGTTAAAGGCTGTTCTGTCTCCTTTTCAGTTATAGGTAGGGAAGGAATTGTCTAAAATGTCTTGCCTAGCTGTCCTTCTATCTAATGATGGTGAGGTTTGATTGAGGTTTTGTGGTGGTAGGGGGGATAGGTCAAGATCAAGGGAACTGAATCTATTGTAGTTATGAATGGGAGAATGAAGAATGGAGGAGCTATAGTTGGGTGCTCCACAATCCCACCAGATCCATGAGAGGTTTCGGTCAACTAATCCGCCGTACGCCGCTGTGAAGCCCCCAACACAGCTGACATAATACCAGCGATCGTGTATGGAAGCCTCACAGCAGTGGTCACACTGGATGGCCCGCTGCCCCCACCTGACCGCACGCTTGCAGAGCCGGCACGGATACTTGGGGGCATGCGGACCGGGGTTACCCAAACCCCCTGTGGAATCACACAACATGGGGAGCACCATTAGGCCTCTTCAACCTTATGGCCTATTGGACATGAAGCTACATTTAGGCCAATGCCTGCAGGGGTTACCGCCCTGGAAGCCCACTAGATGTGTGTATGCGTTTTTGTATATGTACATATCGGATAGTAGTGAATGTGATATTTGTATGAATGTACGTCCATGGTTTTTGCTTATGTTTGTGTTGTGGAGTTGACTTAGGCATATAAAGTAAAAAAATACAAAACAGTGTTTGTGTCATTCTGTATGTTGTTTTGTAATTAATGTGTCTGTATGTATTTCTATACAAGGCCAACATGATCAGATATTTCACTCCCACTCCTCTACAAAATGAGATTTTAACCTATTTGTCGAATAAGTAATTATAACTTAAGACCTATACCTAGGCTGGCAGGTGGCCCCGGCTAATAGGTGGTCCTAGATTTAAAACAGTAATTTAAATAAAAAGTATAATTATTTATTGGATATGAATGGTTAAAAAGTGATTTGGCTATTAAAAGTTAGAAACTATTGAAATGATTAAAAAAAAATAATTTATGATAAAAGACTAGCCAACTAGGCTACCGCCAGCTGACAAACTTAAACAAAGAACAAAGATGGCGGACGGTCGCTAACAACAGCCCGAGGTTTTATTAATTAAAAACAATAAATTAAAAACATTAAAAACAATAAAATATAAAACTTCCCTTAAGTTTTATATTTTTGTCTCGCATCTTTGGCTTTATTTAATTTATCCGAATTTATTTGGTGTTTTTGTAATTGGCATTATTTATTATGTTAATGTACTTTCCTAAATTGAGTAATTCCTTTAATTTTAAATAGGAACACAAAAGATGTTCCGAGATAAAGAAGGACACGTCTGCCGGATATATATATATATATATATATATATATATATATATATATATATATATATATATATATATATATATATATATATATATATATATATATATATATATATATATATATATATATATATATATATATATCACAATTAAAAAGTTTCAATTTCAAAAGTAAAAAAGGAACTATTAATGAAATCATATCTTGCTCAAACGTGACTTTTCATCTAAGATTCCACTCGAAATTTGAGAAAACTTTTCCTTTTATTTTTTATTTTTTATCTACAAATAGAATATTTATAAAAGATATGGGCAATCAGTTCAGGGTGATTGGAATTTTTTTAAAAAAAGGTGTTCTACTTAATGAGCGAATGCGTTAAGAAATCCCACTTTTTATTTTCCATTTTAGGACTTGGATAATGAGAATATGACGTCATTTTTGCTTCATTTTTTTAATACATTTAAATGGCCCTTTTTGAATAAAAGAGTTAGGGAATATTCGCACTTCATTTGCATAAAATTATAAGATTGAGAAAAAATACATCACGTGAGGTTCTTTTAAAATTCTCTTAATGAAATTAGGTGGAAATTCTAAAATGCTTTTCTGATTTAAATATTTCTCTAAAAGCGGATAATTCCGCTGCTCTCCGATAGTTGCTTAAAGGGGTAACACTTCTTTTCATACCATACCTAAAGTACCAAACGCAGATTAACTCCACCAGAATTAAAACCAACAGAGACACAAAGAATCCACCAAAAGACAGCCCTTGACTTATTTTGTATTAATTAAAATTAAAAAAAACAACGAGAGCATCTCCCATAAACAGTTTATAACGAGAAATCTGCAAAAACTGATTAAAATAAAAGAAATAAAAAAAAAATGACTCGAAGCTGGCTCATCTCCATGCGGGCTTTGGGGCAGAAGGGGAACGCATCTGTGTTCGTTGAGGCAAAGTGGGCAAGCAATTTCTTAGATGTCAGCTGGAGGATTAACTTTGCAATTTCGATATCAAACCCAATACCAGCAATGAATAAGGTGAACCCTTAGCTAGAAGCAAATATTATTAATAATTCTGAACATGCAATCGAGATTAGTATAACTAATTTATGAAAGTTTCCTACAATTTCATCTCAAACTTTGTTAAAAAGTCAGTAAACATCGAATTTTACTCGCTTAAATCATTTTCCTTCCATGTCCTCCTTGTCTTACCCCCTTTACCAAGTCGAAGAATCAAAATGTTATGTTATACATATGTATTTGTTGAAGGGGGAGGTAATATATATTTATATAAGGGAATATATATCCAACATACTCCAATTTTGCTGGATTCTATATGTGATAATAAATGTCGCACACATTGTATCAAATCGTTTGTTTACATACGTGAAGTTGTTTTTCTCAGAACCTTGCTCTGTTTTCCCATTCTATAAATAAAAGAATTTATAGTCTGCCATTTAATCCCTTTTAGTATTTCAAAAACAATTGCTATTTGTGACTCCTCCCGGAGTTGTATGAAGGGAAACTATATATTTTGTTTTAAACGAAGAACTACGTTGGATAAACATTCCTAAGCATTCTATTAGATTTTTATTCCGCTTCATTTAAATATTGCGTAACTAAGATCGTTATGGATTAAAACACCCAAATCCGTTTTTACGTTAACGAAGTCAAGTCTTCACCTCTTCATTTGATTCTCCAACATCGAGTATCTGCATCCGAAATGCATAACTTTGCATTTATTTGCAATTTTTATTTCTATTTTCTACTTTAAACGTCGCGTTGCAGCTTTACCAAACGACATTAATAGCTTGTCTATCTTCTTATTGGCTGCTAATTTTTGAAGTTTGCAAACTAGATCGCAATTCAAGTTATTTACATATATTATGGATATCTTCTATGAATAAAACTATTCTGTGAGCTGTTTGGAAGCATCATATTCACGTAAGCGTCCCTCCCCCCAATCCATAGACTCAGTGTTTTAATACAATAACGGATATGAAAATGACACAAAATTCTTGTTAAAATACGAACTATATTAACTAAGGTTGATGATCGATTTAAGTCGCATTGATTTTGCGGAAAAACGGGATATTTTTATCAAACAATTGTTCCCAATAAAACTTATGCTGTTCATTTTTTTTAATTTATATGATTAGCTCTATTAGCTTGTATGTAATTATTAAGTGCTATAGTTTGCTTGCAACCGAACTCAAAATAGAGCGCAGTGGTTAAGGTCATTTTTCTTATTTCCTTCTTAAATCTGAGTTATGTTAGCCTGCGACTGCTTTCTCGTTTAAGGATATTCATTTTTCGCATGGGCTTCTTAACTCATTTTTTAATCATTCCACGTTATTGGGCTGGCGTTTATAAGAACTCGATGTATTAGGTAATATTTATATCATTATAAGATAGAAATACATTATTTCAAAACAAATTATAATTATAGAACATATAAAGATATTCAATAGAAAAATTATAGAAATTGGTACTTATAGCAAAATGTTATTCAATAAAAACCACGTTCAATCTCTATAGCAGCCTTAATTCGGCTTCGAAAATGACTGCAGCTTAGATCGGGTGGTTCGCATATATGTTGGCCATAATGACCACGATGGTAGAGTTCAACACGACTATGATCTTGGAGGGTTGGTTAGTCTCTCTCTTTCTCAACGATGTCCCAGATTTCCAGTACTGGAAAAACTATTGTTGATTTTTGGTAAAAACTATTTATTTTGTATATGACGCTATTTAAGTAGACAAATGAGTTTAAATCAAATTAAGTCTAACATAATTACAATATTATAGTATCCGACTTTAATTTAGCTATGTCTAATACATGTTTCTAGTGTTATATGGTAACAATGAGTGATCGTGGTGTGGCAACATTGATCTGCACCAAGTGGTGAAGCCACGTTTCGTACATTTGTAGTCCAGTCTTAGTCGGTGTGGAGTTTTTTTTTCTATTTTAATGACTTTTGCACTCACACTTTGGTATATTAGCTATAAGTTCTTATATAAATTCCATTTAAGGTATAAGTAACGTGACACTTCCATTCGAGGCTGAAATGGGTAAATGTAGTGATCTTAGTCCCCATAAAATTGGAAAAATAGAAGTGTATTTGAGTGAAACTAGATTTAAATAGACCAAAAATACAAGAAAACTACATTATTCCCCTCAAACGATTAGTGCAATTAAGAAAATAATTGAAAACAACGACAATTTTTTTGGCAACGAGGGTTGGTAAATGTAGTCGCAAAAGAATAACAACCCGTAGGCTTGATGAAAAAAAAACAGCTCTCAATGATAGTAGAGCATCAGAATATGAAGATTCCACGCCAATTAAAGGAAGGCGACATCAATCTTTATCCATGAAGAGTTAACAACAGACTTTAGAAAATTAGAATACCCGCATATCGTCGAATGAAAACCTGCTTACTCCGACGATGAACACCACGCCAAGCCTGGGAAAAAAATCACATTGCATTGACTTCTGAGAAATGGAATTAGGTAATACTATCTAAAATGGTATTTATGGTATTTATATAATTTCTGATTAAAAAGATAAAATAAATCTTAGAAAATAAAAGTAAAATTTTAGGGAATAGAATCTCAATTTCGGATAGTAATTCTGTAAAACAGTCACTTGCTCTGGATGTCTTACTATTAAAATAGTGTTTTCTATTATTTTAGGTCGTGTTTTCTGACGAAGCAACAATTGCACTGCTTGATGGTAATGTACAAAGTGTGCGAATAATTCCTGGTGAAAAATTATAACCGAATGTCTCCAAAGGAAGGAGAAATTTTCGTACTTCCGAACTTGTCTACTACTTCAAATAAGAGAGTATTATGGTAATAGGTCAGGAATTTTATAAAGGGACTTGTCCTCATGTCACATTACAAAATCTATACCCAAATAGTGTGTAGGAAATGAGGTTGAATTTATACCATGCCCAGAAAATTGACAACATATGAACCTTAGTGAGAGTTCATGATGCACATTGAAGGATGAGCTGAACTAAATGCCGATTATTTGCCGCCTTATTGAAGTTTGGTTCCATTCCGACAAAATCAAGAATTATGTAAGACACAAGTTCTTGGCATGCCACGACGTGTTCAAGCCCTTGTTTTTGCTAAAGGGGATCAAACTAGCAATTATAAAAATAGTTATTTCCTAATAATCGAAATATATCATGTCTATATGTAACTTTTGTATATTTAACCTATATATATATATATATATATATATATATATATATATATATATATATATATATATATATACCGAAAATTTAAGAAACCCATAATAATTATTCCAGTATTTCAAATGGTTCAAATGTGGAGAGAGCTAGGAAGAACTAGGCTAGGGAAGAGATGATCATTAAAATTCAAGGTCAACAAGTTTTGGTTGAAGTAAGTTGTGTACGTGTACAAGGAGGGACGAAATCCTATTGGAACACATATGGTCTTCGCAGGGCCACTCAGGGACTCCATCGACATGCTAAATTCTTCGTTGTTGATGTGCTGAACATTCTGAATGAACTCATTCATCCTGAAGACGCCAAACCACTTAACGCGATTTATTTTCTTGGCTATAGATAACACGTTCGACCCTAGAGGCCAGTAGCTCTTTTGTGGTCTCTGAGAAGAAGGACGTGGCCACGTTTAAGTTTGTAGCAATCTCCAAATCACCGTGATTGGCGGCTAAATCGACGATGACGGAGTGCCATTCATTTCTTGCCTTAATTTAGAGAATGCTCGGTTTCCAGTGGAATAGAGATTATAAACCTGAGTTATATATGGTTTGTTAAAGATATTTCCTAAATACCTGGATCTAAAATGGCGATAAAAAAGTTTGGGTAGGAATCTCCTAAGTTGTTTTCAAGCTCCATGGTGAACCATGTATATCGCTTTCATTAATGATAATATTTAATCAAATACTCTCCTTTCAACTGCTTACATTCCTGGGAAACATTTCGGTTCATATTTATAATTTCTTGCTAGCGTATTCCTATTTAACGCTTCTAATATTTTACCTGCAGAGTCTACCTATAATTTCTTTTCATTTTTCTATAGCATTGATTTTTTTCTTATAACACTGTTAATTTCGCTGTAGACCGATAAGACTTGCTTTGTTAAGCAGTTTCCAAGCTTATACCTTACAATTTCTTTGGATATTCAAGTTATATTGTTTAAGAAAATTACGATCCTTAATTTCGATGGTATTACGCATTGAATTGCCCGCCCAATCATCTCAAAGAAACCAAGATATATCTTAGGAATAATGAACAGTAACTATGACATTTATAGCACATGTAACCAAAATTTGCCTGAAAGAGTGGCAATGCGCTTCACTTCGACTCCATTTCCTCATGATTACGTTTTAATGCCCTAGAAACAAACTCATGTGTTAAAGATCAATGGGGAAAAGTAACTCGGGCGATAGTTTATGCTACCGAATGAAAACTATTAAAGTTTCGTTTCCACATTTCCAATTCGTTATGCAGATTTCAATATTCCCTCTATAAAATAAACTCCTGCGAATTTCAAGATCATTTACCGACACTTTGAAAAATAAATTCCAATGCAAATGAGCTTTGTGGCATCTCTAAAGAGACTGCGAGATTCTGAAGTCTTTCTTTTGTTTGTCTATTTTCGAAATTACTTTATTCGCCTTCCTTTCTATAATTCATTTTCATTCCATTTGCCGATAACAGTTCGCATCAGGAGAAAGGTTTGTAATCTCCTCTTTCTATTTCTTCTCATTGACTTAATTAGGCTTGTGAAAACACATAAAGTAACTTTGAAAAGCCCTCGATTTAACATTCTCAGTTTTATAATTCACCTTCAATAATGAAGTTTTGCCGGAGAGTAGGGCAAAGGGTTCTTTTTTAAGACCTATCTTGAGGATGAAATATTATCTCTTAGTTTGGACTATAAACACACCTATTATTTTATCAAACTTTGTAGAGGACTCATTAGGTGGTGCTAAAGATCCGAGATACAACGTTTTTAACCAATCAAATTCATTGCAACCAAAAGGGATTTTACCTAATAATATACAATCTAATAATATATTACTCTTTGAAGGCATTTTGAATACTCATAGGAGTAAACAATGGAAATGGCCGTTCTCTTTATCTTAAAAGGACACAAATCTTAGGTTGAATCATTTCGGTTTCGGTCATTTTAAGAACAAAATATCGACTATTAAAACATTCTTAATAGAAGCTTCATTGTTACTGGTACTTATATTTTCTAACATAAGGAATGTATCTTCCCCTCTGGCCTATAACATAGAATAGTAGTGAATCTTTTTTCAAAGCACATTGCCTGTTTCTATATCTCTCGTAAATGATCCCCAAAAGCCATTATATATGATAGTTTCAGAATTGGGCTAAGCTAAATCTTCAAAAGAAAAATTGTCTTTGTCTCTTTTTTTCATATATATTTGACCCAATCCTAAAGTTTTTTGGTGAACAAAAATATTATAGAAAGTTTCTTCTGAAAAAAACTTATTCTATATTCATTAAGACCGCAACTATTCCGTTTATATGTACATATGATTGTATATCCTAGTTGTAATGGCGCTTCACTACCTATATACATATATAAAGGCAGTGGGAGACAGACTCTCTACCTATATCTTCTGTTAGAAAACATGCCATTAATTGCTTAACTGAATTTTAAAATTTTAACATCAAATTGTAAAGTTTAAACAATTTTATGAAGTTAGAATCTTTATGCAGAAAAAGTAAGCCAAAGGGCTAGGGCAGGTCAAAGACAAAATGAGAGATTAAGAACATATAAAAACACGACTCAACCATAGTAAAACCTAATGACAGCGAGATAAATTTACAATGGAATGAGAAATGGAAAATTATTTAAACAGAAATAGCCGAATAAGAAAAGAATAAAAAACTATACAATTCTTTAACCATGTTTTTTCTTATCCATATAAGATTTTTTATGGTCCTGATTGTTTAATCATACCATTTTTTATTCTAAGTTTCTTAGATTTGTGTTTTCTGCGCTCTTTTTGTTTTAAGATTCCAAGGTTCACTTCGGTCTTTTGGAATTTGAATGGTAAAATGATGTGATTTATGCAGAGGAATATGTTGGTGGTGACGCATGTTGCTTCGGACGATAATTCTAAGCTTTCTTCCAATCTAATTTCACTTTTATATTATTTTATATTATTATTTCACCACCGACATATTCCTCTGCATTTTACTATTCAAATTCCAAAAGAACGAACTGAACCTTAGACTCTGAAAGCAAAAAGAGCGCAGAAACAACAAATCTAAGAAACTTAGAATAAAAAATGGTATGATTAAACAATGGAGGAGCATAGACAATATTACGTGTATAAGAAAGAAACGAATAGCAGATTTATTTTTTTCTTGGGGGAGGAGTAAACATATTAAAGGTTATGAAGTGGAAAGATGCAAGATCGATTTCAAAAAGAGACGATGGAAGCTAGACGAAGGTATTCCTAAAATGGCTTCTATGTATGCATAGAGATATCCAGAAGACGCCCTGGTGGGCAAATGATTCGATGAGATTGTTTAACGGTTCGAGTAACGTGACAAACTCGATCCCTTGACTTTGATCGGGGGGAAAGTCCGGACTAACAGGGGGATTATCCTTAAATTTCTGCTAGACAATGGGATCCGCAAGAAACTTTCACCGATTAAGCTCTAACGTTCTGCAGTTGACATTTAGGGAACGTGTGCCTATTCCACCCCAACGCCCGCAGGTGGATCAGCCGCTATATCTATTCCGCGCATTTTTAATTGCTCCAACTTACGTTTTTTACAAATTTACTTCCAAACAAAATAGAGAACGATTTTCCTTTATTAAAATAATTTCAAAAATATGATGATTAGGTTAATAAACTTTCCATGGTACATTAAAGCCTGGATTTAATATACGTAGGTGAGTCAAAAAGTTCTCAGACAAATGCCAGATTATTGAAATGTTCGATTTTGTACAAGTAAATACAGGGTCAAACACGACTTTCATGTTTTCTGAACAATTCCTACAAAATTCGTCATTCAATTTGTCGAGACTCTTTGTATTAGATGTGCTTCAAAAAGGTTACTTTTTTGAACCCATAAAATGGCAAATTTTGAGATAAGAGCGAACATTAAATTCCTGACTAAACTTGATTGGAAGCCTGTTAAGATTATTGACGCTCTACAACAGGTTTATGGTGACTCTTCGCCATGTAGAGCGGTAGTTTACGACTGGATTAAGCGCTTCAAGGGGGGCAGAGAAGAAGTTGAAGATGATCCACGTGAAGGGAGACCCTCCACCTCCATTAACCCAGAAAATGTCGAGCTTGTGAGGAATCTAGTGGATAAAGATCGCCGTATTACTATTGATGAAGTTGCCAATGCATGTGAAATCTCTCATGGATCAGCATTTGGAATTCTAACTGAAAATCTTGGCTTGAGCAAGCTTTCAGCACGTTGGGTCCCAAAAGCGTTGCGAGAAGACCAGCTGAATCATAGGGCCAACCTTTCTTTGGCTATTTTGACCAAGATTGAAGCAAACGAGGATAGTTTTTTTGAGCGCCTCGTAACGGGAGATGAAACTTGGGTGTATCAGTTTGATCCTGAAAGTAAAAATCAATCAAAAGAGTGGCACCCAAGGGGGGCAGCAGGGCCTATCAAGTTCAAGACAGAGAGGTCCGTTAAGAAGATAATGGCTACAGTTTTTTGGGATTCGGAGGGAATTATTTTAATAGACTTCTTAGAAGG
Source organism: Ceratothoa steindachneri (assembly GCA_963969495.1). Taxonomy (NCBI): domain Eukaryota; kingdom Metazoa; phylum Arthropoda; class Malacostraca; order Isopoda; family Cymothoidae; genus Ceratothoa; species Ceratothoa steindachneri. Next base: position 143,103,745 of record OZ018320.1, on the reverse strand, counting down.
ACAAAAAACTGTTACATCCAGCTATTACGAAGGAGTTTTAAGGAAGCTGAAAACTTCAATAGCCAAAAAACGACGAGGAAAGCTCCACAAGCAAATCTTGTTCCACCATGACAATGCCCCTTCAATAGCCAAAAAACGACGAGGAAAGCTCCACAAGCAAATCTTGTTCCACCATGACAATGCCCCTGCACATTCGTCCAAAGCTGTGAGATCTCAGCTACGGGAATTTCGATGGGAAACTCTTGCTCATCCCCCTTATAGCCCTGATTTAGCACCCTCTGACTTTTTTCTGTTTCCAAATTTAAAGGGACACCTAAAAGGAACCCGGTTTCAATCATTAGATGAAGCAAAAAAGCAAGTCATTACTTGGTGCCAGAGACAACCCCGTGAATTCTACAAAGATGGTCTTTACCGTTGGATTCATAGATTAAGAAAGTGTATAGATGTTAATGGAGCTTATGTAGAAAAATGATTACAGTATTATTACAAATAAAAATTTTATGCCATTTATCTGAGAACTTTTTGACTCCCCCTCGTATTTTATGAAGATTTCATATGATACAATCGTATATTCAAGAAATTATACTAAATAAACTAACAAAATAAAATATTGACAAGTGTAAAATAAGAGAAAGATCATTCACAAAATTGCTTAGCAAGCAAATACACTAGAAAAAAAGCAATATTTGGCAACGATAAAACTTAAAACACTAAATATGAGGTGTTGAAGCCTTTGTTTTCTATTACTTTGCCGCAATGACGGCCACAAGTCGTCACCAGTTTCTTGCAAATTCTGGTGTTATTTTGTTGCTTTCTGCCCAATTTCCGTTTATAATTTCGTCACCGATGTAGGCTCCTGGTCTAGAAAACTTTGTCTCTAATGATCTTCTAGAGGTTCTCAATTGGTTTTAGGTCCGGCTCCGAGTAGGCAATTTGGAGCCCGATAAAGTATTTTACACGCTTTGCAGTATGACATGGCACGTTGTTCTGCATTAATACTGCTGACTGTCCAAAGATGGTCAGTTCTGTTGCTGGAGAAAGAGCTTTTAAAACAAATGCATTGGGTGACGGGACAAAGAAACCGCCCACTCCTTTGCCACTATGGATCTTAACTTTTTAAGAAATTTTTGCTGCAGTCTCGAAGGATCCCTTCGAAGAGAGGAGAGGTTAATAGATGTTTTCATTGTATAACTTTATAAATCGCTCAATCACACTCTCGTACTTTCCCACCTCTCCTGAAATCGCAGAAAGAGCCCTCCCCGATGTCTTCAAGCGAACAATTCCGTGACAGAGCTCAGGAGTCACTTCACGTGTGGTGGCATCTCTGCAAAGTCAGTACGAGAACAAAGGTGGTTGTACAGTTCTTAACTGCTAATTAAAATCTTGATATATGATTTCAAGAAAATTCTAGAATGCTCCTGGCAAAATATTTTTCTTATTTTGCCCGTGTCAATTTGTTAGTTTATTTAGTATAATTTCATGAGTATGCGATTATATCATGCGAAATCTTCATAAAATATATTACAAGGGGCGGTCAATAAGTTTTGCAATTCGGATATAAAGAAACGAGATATGAAGAAAAGTGTTTTATTATTTTTCAATATAACTACCCTCGACTTCAATGCACTTGCGCCATTTGTCCCTAAGGCTTCGAATTCCCGACAACCAGAAATCTCCCGACTGCTGTTCAATCCACTCCTGGACGGCAAGCTGGACATCTTCATCGTCCACAAACCGGCGTCCACGCAGTTTAGCTTTGGGCTGGCGGAATAAAAAGTAGTCGCTAGGGGCCAGATCTGTACTGTAGGGGGGGATGGTTGAGCTCCTCGTATCCGCACTCACGCAGGGCAGCTTGTGCAACTTTGGCCTTGTGGACAGGGGCATTGTCGTGGATTAGCAGGACACCGCTTGTCAACTTGCTGCGCCACTTCTGACGGATGCACTTCTTAAACCCAGCTAGTTCCTCGGCTTAATATTTGCCTTTGATGGTCCTTCCATGAGGAGCATAGTCCACCATCAACACTCCCTCAGAATCCCAGAAGATGGGTCCAGAACTTGATGGGGGTCGGAGAGCCCCTGTGCTTCCAGGCTATGCTTTCGAGCTTGGTCTCGAGATCCTAGTGATGGACCCACGTTCCATCTCCTGTCACTATGCGTGACGTGAATCCCACCGGGTCTTGGTTTTACGGGAGCAGCACCTCCTCCGAACTTTGACGATGTTGAATTCAATCATGGGGCGTGAGGTTTCGTGAGGTTTCTAGGGACCCAACGGGCAGAGACCTTGGTCATGGACAAATTGTCGTGGATGATGTTGATAGCACTTCCATGTGATATTCCAAGTTTTCGCTCGATTTCTTCAACCTTCACTCGTCGATTTTCGAAGATCATCCTCTCCACACGGGCCACATTTTCCTCTTTGGTCACGTCTTACTGGTGTCCTGGACGGGGGTCATCTTCAAGGACTCACGACCATGGCGGAACTCTCTATTCCAGCGAGCAATGGTTGCATAGTAGGGGGCGGTGTCGGTATACACTGCAACCATGCATTCATGGATCTCTTTTGCATTCTTGCCTTCCTTGGTAAAAAATTTGATCACTGCGCGGTGCTCAGCGTTCTCCATTGTTGAAAAATTTGTGACTGACGATCTGCGATCAGCTACTGCTTCTTAAATAGACGCGGTAGGAGCGTGCGGCTGCAGGTCCTGACTTATTATAACTTGTCGTAACACCCCCACAAACAGCCATCCCCCTTCCTCTGTTTTGCCCTACCGATTCGCAAAACTTATTGACCGCCCCTCGTAAATGCATGCATATATGTAGCATGGAAATTTCATTGACCTACTCATCTTATTTTTTTAAATATTTTAATAAATGAAAATCGTTCTCTTATTTTGTTCATGGGAGTATATCCCTGACACTTTAAAGGCGGAGATATTCTCGTTGGCTTTAACTTAGTTTTAAGTAGTAATAATATTTAGAGTCTATCAGTCGAGTTTGTAACGCTACTATAAAGATCAAGTTAATGCAATTCAAAATGTACGAAAGTTGCTTAGCCCTATACATAGAACAATTTGAGTTCCAGGGAGCAGAAGGTTGCCTAACTCTTATATAAGATTGAATACTTCATCTTAGGCTGTCGCACTCGGAATTCTTAATACAACTTTTAAGGTCTGGACGAAATCGAATTGTTTACATATATGAAAGTTTGATGAACCTTCCGAATATGAAACGGGTTGGCGTAGCAAATTATTTTTTATGCCACGGTTTTCTTAGTTAATTATAATTTTTATCAGATGAACTATATTTTTTCTCAATCCGAAATATATATATATATATATATATATATATATATATATATATATATATATATATATATATATATATATATATATCTTTATATTACTTTGAAAAATTGAAGGAAGGATAAAATAACATCAAATTAGCATATTTAATCGAAGCAAACAACCTAAAAATATTGAAAATATACGTGAATAACAGCAGAATTACACTTATTGAGGAAGAAAGAACCATTTGAATCGTTTTCTTTTGTGTTTTACTTATGTAATATCTCTCCTGATACACCAGCAGTAGGATGTAATCATATTCAACATGTCAGCAGCTCTCATCTTGATTTTAAATCACTCGAACATTTCAATGGAAACGCTCCCCTTGTTCTTAGCTATATGTAATCGTCACAGTTGTCTGGAAAGTAGCCTAAATGCGAGATGAGAAAATGTATCTTTACAGACATGAGTGCATCAGGAGAGAGGAAGTTTTGCAGTAAAATACTACACTATTTTAATTTTCTGAAATTTGGTAATTCCCTAGAATGTTTGCAACAATAGAATTGAATGAAAGACGGGCGTTCCTCTCATTGTTGTCCATGCATTTGTCAAATTGAAAGTTTTTACTCACGTCCCTGATCTGAAAATCATGAAAAATACCTGTTTCTATTTTGACATTACTGAGGCGTGGAAATTTATTTTACAGAAAAGGGAAGACGTGACGTTATTCGTTGTTTGCTCTGACAAAATTCTTTAGTAGTCCAAGTTTATGTTGATCGCTGGAAGCAGAATCTTCTGCAAATCGAGAAAGAGGAGATGGCCAAACTTTGTATAAACTTGTTTCCAGATCGAGTTGGTTCTGATGTTATTGTCAGCTCTGCTGTTCCACAGACATAAAAGGCAGGTGATGCTTTTGGATCCAACTTCTAAAACAAGGAGAATGAATGAGACTTGTAAAAAAGATAGTTCGGTAAATTTAATGGTGTCAGTGTTAAGTAATATATCAAAACATTTTACATTATATAAAATAAATTAATTCGTGCAAAAATTCTAGCAATCAAAGTGAATTTTTTTCACCCTCAGAAATAGAATGTAAAATTTCTACGAGGTTAATTTGTTTATTCCAAAGTCAGGCTTTGCACTAGAGATCCGTTTCGGTTGTGTAGACTGAATACCCCAAGCGGACGTACATTGGAAGCACCGTCTATTCGCCAAAGGCCGAAATATGATTTCGTGTTTACAGTAAATTCCCTGCATTGGTCCTGTACTGTCCCAAATAAATCCCTCATAAGAGATTTCATAATAACAAAAATATATCACAAAAATTAAAATCCACTCAAGACTAGCCAGTAATGAAATGGAGGTCTGTCAAATACAAATGGCTGCATGTATTCATATAGCCAACAATTAGCCGCTCTCTTTTCCTCCATCCCTTATCCTCATACATTTTAAACTCTACAAACAACCAAACTTTAGAAACCATCTTTATTTTAAGATTTCTAATAATTTAAAGTCCATTTCTAAGAGATAACCATGTTGATCCATATAGGGTTTGAGCCCGTATTTTGAGATAGTTATTATTAATATTCCATCCCATCCCATCATTCAAATATTCACTATTCACTCCACTGGCATAATTTTCTCCTTTAAGTTTTGTTTCAATTTTGGAAAACTGAAGACGAGTAAAGATACTTTAAACGTTCGAAATAGAATGTTCTAATTTCATTTTTTCCTTCCTCCATATTTCTGAAAAAAAAAGGTTTTCTGGAAACACCCTCATTTGCTAGGTTTATGCACGTACGTGTATGTGTCATTTGTTTGAAGGTGGTTTTTAAAGGGAATGAAAGAGAAAAAAGCATTGTGTACTTTTGCGTGTCACTGATATGTACGTGTTTGCGCGCATAAATTCCACACTTAAATTTCAATCTTGAATCTTAAAGCCTCGGTTTCAAATAATGAGCCTCGAAAGATTTGCAGATTTGCGCGAGTTTCGGCAAATGTTATATAAAAAAAGAAAGATAAAGAACGGATCATTTTTTTTAGGAATTGGGGAGTTTACTACGAACTCTATGGCCTTTTTAGGTCCATAGACTTCTTAGCTGAGTTTAACTGAATCCAACTGATTCTAACCGATTATAGTATAAAATGGAAAGACCATAAACATTAAAAGACCATTTTAAACCCATTAAATCCAATTGGGTTGAACAAATGTGGGCAAATTTGGTAGTTTCTACATATCCTTTATTTTTTTCATAGAGGATCGACAAATCTATGAATGAAGGACTCTTATCTACTCGTATTAAAATTCACTCTCTTACATTATCATCACTTCATCATCATCATCATCATCATCATCATCATCATTACTATCTCTATAATTTAAGAACGGGATTTTTTTGAGTATTTGAATAATAATTTCATCTTAGTTTGGTTATGACTTAAGTATATTTTAAATTTTTATTAAGGTAATTTCTTTAGAGTTTGAAAAAACAAAAGAGTTTAGTTCAGAAAAAAATAAATATGATTATCCAATGCTTTATAATGTTTTAAAAGAAAATGAATTACAATTGTTGAAGTTCAGAAAATTTATTAAAATTTAAGTAAGGCTGCTTTTTTATTTTATCTATAACTATATTTTAGCAAAGTAATTTTTTGAAAGGGGGGAAATAGTTTGGAGTTCCTTTTTAAATTTTTATAATTGGCAAAGTTCAGAAATTTTATAAAAATTTAACCATGGCTGCTTTTTTTAGATTTTTTTAATCTTAGTAGCGAAGCGCAAGCTCCCCCCGTAGGGAGAGTAGCGAAGCCATTCCCTCGTACCTAGTATAAATAAAAAAACATTAAAATTTTATTAAATAAATAGGATCGAGTAAAGATAAGCCATCTTTAAAAAATCACTCTTCTATACTAGCTCAACTTCGAGATAGCTTATCTTTACTAATAGTTAAGTGAAATAAGTTGTTTGAGTTTCTTGACTGTGTTTCAGTGACTTTAATATTACTTATACTTACTTGGCCTTTAAAATTACTTTAGAATAAAACTAACTTTTCCGCTCCTCCCATTTAAAAGTAATTTGTTTTATTTTCTAATTCGCATGTAAATATTTACTCGGTCATTATATATATGGCATATTTTGGCTGGGTCATCTTAAAAATTGCTTCTCTTTATTACCTCAATTAAGAGATAGCTTATCTCTGCTAGTCAACACTGAGATGGGACAACTTTACTTAATCCAATACATATTATCAATTAAGCATGTCTTATGGTGTACTTTGAAATTTGGGAAATATTTCTCAAAGAAATGTCAATAGATAAAATAAACTTCGATACTTCATAGTTGATACAAGTGCTACTTTAAGTACAACCTATAAATTGAACAATTACGAACCAGCAAATATCTCAAGAACCACTGAAGGTTAGTTCAAGAAAACATATTTAAGGTAAAACTGCCAACAAGATTTCTAGGTAAGTTATTCCAAGTTAGTGTTTATTTGATAAGACAAGAATTTTTGTGCTATCGGTGTTAAATATTGTGGGTACTAAATTGAAACCGTTAGTTCTACTGGTTGCTCGGTAAGCGAGCTCAAAGATTGAATCGTAATTTAGGTTACTAGTGAACCTGTACGTATTTTGTTTTATTATTTTGCGATCTCTTTTAGTTGGAGCCAGCGAGGACGCAGAAGTAGATATAACAAACAATAAATACTATCTTTAGGCAGAATAAATTAATAAGGAAAAGACACCCAAAAGTGCAGCAACAATATATATATATATTAATTTGACGATCTCTTCTGGCAGCTGTCGAAATTAACAAAAAATCCTATTTCTAAGCTAATTAAAAGTAAATAGAAAAAAACAACGAAAAACAAATCAAACCAACAAAAAGAAGAAATAAAGAAATGAGCCCCAACCCCTCTAGAGTTTGAGAATGCACCTAAACCTTTAAAACTATATATCTAGTTGAGGGGTTCTCCTCCATCAGCACTTCGATGACTCCGTATTCGGATGTACACGAATTCGTGCCAAGTACAAGGGACAAGAGGCAGCGCTCGCGCTCGTTACGCTACCCGGAGATGTAACCTGCATGAAGAACTCACAGATTGGAACATTAAATAATGACAGTATGATGGGGGTGGACCCCGCAGTCTTTACAGTAGGTTGTATAGGAGCTTTTCATCAATTAGCGCTGCCTCCTATTGTCACTATATCCAATTCAAAAGAAACATAAAACGACCTGAAGCCGTTGTGGCATTCAGGAGGTAGGTCCATGGGAGAACTTACGGCGCAATGGCACGCAACTTTAGATTATCACCGGCCACCTTCCATCTGATATCCCATGCAGCCCAAAGGGCTGACCTAATTCCTACCATGTACTAGTATTCAGAATGAGGAAGAGCAAAGCGATGATACGATCTTCCGATCCTTGCCGATCGCTTGACACTCTCACCATAGCGCTCATTTCTCTCACTCCCTACATCTCCTTTAATCCAGCATAAGACCCACTCAACATCCTTCCTGCTCGCATCATCCCTGATGTAATGGATACTGCGAACAAAGTAAGCGGAGATTCCAATACCTCGTGTGAGTTCAATGCGCTCTGTGAGTAGCTATAAATCACAATCCGGACTCCGAATCAGGAACGATGCGTAATCTCCCGTACGGACCGGTGTAGTGCGACCAGCTCAGACGCGAAAACAGACGCAGTACCCGTAAGAGCCACGCCGACTTCAAAGAAAGGGAAGAAGGTGTGAAATCCGCCCCGTCTGTGGATTGTAGCCACTCATATATACTGACACGGACACGGCGTCTGATCCCAAAAATTCTAACGCAATTCTGTTGATACTGTAGAACCTTGGCGTGGCGACAAACGTTTAGAGGTGATAACCTACCGGGTTCCTCCTTGGCAGAACCAGAGCTGCCCCCGGCTCGAGATCGACATTGAGCTATCAAATGTGTTGCATTCCCCGGAACCCAATAAGCTTAGGCATGATTTGCGTCTCACGGGACAATTGGCACCGTCAACATAGGTCGTGAATGAAATGAGATCAGTTGGCGAATTAGAAAAACTGTGGTCTTGCGCATGCTGGAGGTGTGCCTCTAGCCCACCCTCCCTTGGTATAACTGTTTTAAAAACACATAACCACGGATGGAGGCCGAGAACGTGGATGCTTAATTTATACGAATGATGTTTCCCTTATACTTTGGCTTTAAATACCTCATTTCAGTGCAGTTAGACTTGGATAAGAGGTAACCCCTTTGTTAATGTACATTTTAGCGTCAGCTTACCTCGATGTGACTGATATCCGTCGCGTCGTGGTACTGTTGCCAAAGCCGCCTTTTTCTCGTCGTAGATTTGAATGGTATGCAGCTTCTCTATGGGAAATACAATATCAATCCTATGAGCCAGGTCGTAGCTGAGCTGATCGAAAAGCTGGAGATTTATTTCCTAAAGAAGGATGAATTCAAGCATCATTGTTCGAAAACCGCTAGATTTTAAGATTTTCTGGTTAATACATATCCATGTAGTCTCATGGAGCAAAGCCGGAGTTTGGGTGACATGTGTTCGATGAGCAACAGGATAATAATCCCTTTCCTATCCAAATCCTTTTTAAGGGCTCCTCCCGCCTTTTTTACTGCTTTTATGGTGCTTTGATTGGGCGCGGTTGCACACATTTCAGGTCGGATGAGGAAGCCGTCCAGTTCTTCTCCGGCACCTTCATCGTCGTGGGCCTAACTACTATTTCTAGAACAACTGGCCTTACCTTACGTCGCCCGCTAACTTTGTGTTCGACCGAGTGTGAGACGGCCCTTAAAGGAAAGCAATATGCCTGTATGGGCTACAAGCACCACCCGAACAATTTAATCATGAGTTAATTTAGTCGAGCGAGGGGGCGGTTTCGATATGTTTAGAAGCATTCTCGTAGCTCTTTTTGACGAGCATGCTTGTATTCACTTAACGTTAAAACACATCTTGCAGTGGTGTGAAAACAAGTCAAAAGGATTCTGGGCTGGTTATCTTAGGATACCTCCACAAGTCATCTAGAAAGAGGAGTCCGCAATCTCAGGCCCTGTGTCTCGGGTGGGTTTTTAGTCGCGTGTGACTCTATATCTCACTATGCCGGTCGGTTGGTAATTTTGTCGGTCCCCGTTTTGCTTTTTATTGTTTGAGTAATAACACTGTAATTATTTGGCCGATTCTAACGAAATTTTAAAGCATAATTGCCAAGATCCTCCCAAGTTTAGCCCTGAAAATAATTTGTTTTGGCAATAACCTCATAACTACCCATCCGATTCTATCAAAGTTTGAAACTCTTATGTTGTTTTAGATTGCCTTTCAAATGATATAATCGTCAAGGTCCTCCCCAGGTTAGTCTTGGAATTATTGAAAGTTTTGAAGATCATAAATCAAAATAAGTAAGAGCACGCGACTTTTGTCAGCAGACCTTGTTTACCCACCGCTTTCTTCCCATTCTCTTTCCGGGATGCTACTCTGCCAGCAGTTAAAGCACGTCATGAACTCTCTGAAAGCTTCCCAAAGCTTCAACAACCTATTTATATTAATAGAGCTGCGTTTTGCAGTCGCTCTTCATACTGATACCGCTCCTGATGTGGCCCTTTATTAGTTCCAAGCTAGGCTACGTATGCGAAAATTACGCATTCAAAGCAAAGCGTGATTTGCGGAAGGCGTTATATCTAACAAATTGATCTGCGTTTGGTGAATGGTGCCCTTCAAATGTCCCTTAGAGCGAGAATCCTTGATGATAATGGAAAAGAAACAGGTTATCTATTCGGCATTCATTGCAAATAAATGAGAGACGACCGAAGGGAACCTAAAGTTGCCTGAATAGCGTCTTGAGTTTATCTGTAGCCCGACTCTCATTGCCTGACGGCATGCGAAATTTAAGCACGGTAACTATTTGCCATAATATCGGAAGATACACTCTTTACGATACTGTTGGCAAAGGTTAACTAAAGTCCCATGCCTCCACCCCCACATCTCACGTGACGAAGCATGTCAGGCAGGATATCATCCATCCGGAACAGGAGCGGTATTCGCACAAGAAGCAAGGGTGTAACGCAGCTCTCTCAGTGTAAACAGGCCGTTGAAGTGTTCTTCTCTCTATGTAAAGTTCATTCAGCGGACTTCAGCAATTTTGCGACATGATTTGAATGCTGGCGTCACAGCATTTCAGCTAGATAATGCGAATAAAGCAGTCGTGAAGAAATCCGTTACGGAGACGGTGTCCGATATTGTGGTCCAGTTTTTCTAAACGACAGGAGAGAGATCCTGAGAGAACCTGTCTCTAATTCTCTGAAAAAAGTGGTCTTTCCATTCAGTGAAACATTATTTTGTAGCTAAGAAGATCGGCGAGTGTGCTACGAAACATATCGCAATCTAGCACTCGCTAGGGGATGTTCACTCACTGTCAAATCGTTCTAGCGCCGTTTGTAGCGCATAAAGGTATATGGCTTATCATTGAAGGCCAGCTCACACTCAGAAGGCCAGCAAAGAAGTAATTCAGATTAATTAAAACAACTCAAAAGAATTAAGTATATACATATGTGAGTCTCTAAAAAATACAATTCGATCTCCTAAACGCTCACGACGCGTAATCTCTTCTCCCGAATAGTGTATTGCAACCAACTCGGTCATTAAGACAATCACAGCGCCAGGTAGAGCTCTGCCGGTTTCAAACAAATGAAACATGGCGTGAAATTTGACCCTTTCTTCGGATGGATTTGGAGTCTTCTGTGTGACACAGAATGTGATCCAAGAAATTTGAACGCAAAACTTCCTGTGAGGCAGAATTTTCGAGAGCTGAGGCGTGAAGACAAGCTTTCAAAGGTGATAAATACAGTGTGGCATCCTGCGCAGAACCAGATTTAACACCTGCCCGAGAGTTACATTGAGTTTTCGAAGCAGTTGCCTTGTTCCAAACCTGAAAATTCTTATGGTATTTTTAGAGCCACACGCTTGTGTATGGCTCCATCGAGATCGACTGTGGGTGAGATGAGAGTTGTCGACGACTGATGAAAACGCTGGGATTGCGAGTACAAGCGCATACTTCACCGTGTAGTACTTAAACCGAGCTACATATCACCAGCATTGACAAAAACGAAGGGGAGTTTCGGAAGGCATTGGTCTCCAAACAGAGACGAGTATAGTTGATCGAGCCAACCTTTCGCAATTCACGCTCGGTTGCGGATGTGTATAACTCCATCCGTAGTCTAGTTTAGAACAATCAAAATTAAAGAAGTAGCGCTATCAGCACCGCATGGACTAAATGCCATCGGATTAAAAATGTACATAGTGTAAGCAGAAGAGCCTCTAAGGCTGTAATGCGCGTCCCCTAAGTGAGGAGTCGGCGCAAACAATATCAAGAAAGCGGTGTGACTCAATCAAATCCAGGTGCTTCCTATTTAGGAACACATTCGAATCTGGGTAATGCTGTGAAAACAGATAGAAGTGTACCGACTTATTCATGTCCAAAGAAACCAAAACGATTGCTCTTAAATGGAGCAAGTCCCTAAAAATCCCAATTTTGTCTCCGGGGTGGCTATGTCGTGTAATCTACCGTGCTGAGCGCTGTATTGTACTCGACTCGACCATGAAGCTCTGTCGTATATGAAAAGGGGGGGAGAGAAGGGCCAGGTATACATGTCTTCCTCTCTTCCTTTCGATAGTTCTCCCTGGACGGATGGGGTGCTTCAGTCTGGCCCTTATCCAAAATAGGGAAGGACACGATCATCTGTGCAGTTCCCTCATAGTCGAGCCTCTGCTTTCCTTTAAGTCTTAGGGGTCCTGTTTACCTTAAAAGAATTCTTTCATAGTGTAGAGTTATGCTTAAGGGTATTTCACACTTAGCCACTGCCTCCTCTCACAGAAGACCCTGTCGTCTTGGGCGTGAGCATCTTAGGGTCCCCACTCGTCTTGAGAGAGGACTCGTGTAGTCTATCTCCCCAAAGCACCTAGAATTCATTAAAAGGACTTTATAAGGTCATGATCTATTTCCGGGCAACAAATATTGAAGCCCATGGCACTGGCCTAAAAGAGGAAGATATGGAGAATCATCAGGCCTCAATAACGTCACAACTCGCCGTGTATAAAGAGTGGGCAGAATCCAATAGTGTATGTTGCCAATAGTCCCCTCAAGTGATCTATAAAAGGTCCTCGGTTGGAAGAAAGAAAATTACCCTAACCCCACTTGCTTCTGCCCAGTCTCAGACTTCCATTGGAATATTTCGCTCAAGAACGGGAAATCGTCATGTTCTCACAACCATTAGTAGAGCAAACTTTTCCTGCGAATGCAAAAGGGTAAAAGATAAAATATTCACAAATCTGTGAAGACATTCTCCAACTCCATCAAGTTTTTTCAAGACGCAAATTCCTGGCTATTTATCCTTTTAGAGAGAACGAGCAATTTTTTCTCTTTCGCCTTATTGATAATCAACGACACGGTCCAACCTTTCGAATCGACTCGATAACTCCTCTGCAACCAACTTAATTTTCCCACTATATTTCTCTCAGGTATTCTATATGCGCGATAGTTTAGTGTGTCGTGGCATACGGCCGAGTATGTATGTACGTTTGTTCCGTACATTAATTAGACCATTCCTTTTTTTTTCTTTAAAAGTGCTATACTTTTATTTATCTTTAGTTTTGATTCTTTAACCCGAGAGGATTCGTAATATTATATATCTATTGCCATATGCAGCGTTTCGAGGATTTAATTAAACAACTAGGGCAAAAATATACTTTTAATTACATAAAGAAATGAAATATTGAAACTTTAAATATACTAAGGCTATATATAATAAGAGGATCTAAATAAACATTAATACTACCAATGAATACTACGCGATGGTTGACACAAAAATTCACTTTAGTACGTAATGGTAACTAAAGAACATAAATAAGTTGGATTATTTTTACCTTTAAATAAGAGGGAGTCTAGCATGGGATGACCTTGAACGAAAACCTCGTTGATGGGATGAATCGAGACGTAAGGCTGACTCAGACTCACAGCTGTCCGTGTCGCTGCGCGAAGGATAAGTTTGGTGGAGGTTATTTGAGAATAACAGCTGATTCGAGGTAAGTGGGGAGCGCGTAGGCGATGCTTCTTGAATCGACAGTATAAGCGAGGGAATTGTTGATGTACGATTATTCCAATCCTTGGGTTACACTTGTGGGCTTCTCTATGATGAGACTTGACGATATAAGCGAGGGGATTGTCAATGTACGATTATTCCAATCCTTGGGTTACACTTGCGGGCTTCTCGATGATGAGACTTGACGAAGAGGTGAATCTTTTCTCGAGTGGAATTTCACATTGGTATTCCTCAATGGTGATGGATATCTCTGGTTTTATTCAGAAAACTGAGATAGGGGGTTTCTCTGAACGAGATTAGTATGAGAGTGGATCTATATACATATGGTCTACTCTTCACTGTGAACAAAAGGAACAGCCTCGGGAATAAAAGTCCCGCTCGGCTCCCCTTCTTCTTGATTCCCTGTTTTACTCAGGGACTGTTCTTCTTTTCTCGATCACTACCACGATTCTCCTCTTCTTTTCTTCAGATTGAACTATATATACCTCGATTATCCCCTGGGGGAGAGATGAGGGCCTACCTTTTTGCCTCTCTCCTAGGGCATCACTTTTCAACGTTGTGACCCCTAGCCCTTCTAATTAACGTCGGAGAAAGTAAAATTTCGTCTACTTGGCGAAAATGGATCTAAACAATAGGAGTTGACAGTGAACCTGTTCATAGAATTTTATTCTAAAGGTTATCCCACCCTCCTTTGTTTATATTAACGGACTAAAAAATCTGCTGATGGTAATCCTTTTTTTGCAAACGATCTCGAGGATTGTTGGGACAGCGCGGCAAAGGGAGGGGGGGATAAAGTATCGGACGATATGGAACGTAACTGTTGACGCTGTGTAACCAAACTAGCGTCTGTTTGTCTTCGCGATATTGATTTCCCCAAACAGTGCTTTAACCATAGATCTAAATAAATCTAATTTATCCAAATAATTGTTTTCACACAAAAACACCTCCTGAATTCTAATCAGTAAACGCGATTGCTAGGTGTATAAATTGCATTAACTTCAAATTACCTGCATCTTGTAATAGCTACACCTTTCAATTATTTTTACCACCGTTGCGAATGATCACGAATCGATAACTTTGTGTGTTCTAAAATGCAAGTTTCATTCACTCATTCAAGTGTGTTCACTCTGCATAAATAACACAGGCCTGCGTTTGAAAAAATGAAAAAAATTTATGTTCCCCAGGATTTCTTTGTGGTTTCCTAATGAATCCAACCTCCTGAGCTCAAAAATGAATGTATATTTGTTCAATCAGGTCAGATTTTCTCAGTACAGCATACACCATTTTCATTGAGATTACCTCATTTTTTTCTGATTTTTTTTTTTAAACTTTATCTAATAATGCATTATTACTGTTATATCATATAAACAGGAATACACGTATGTAAACTATAATTCTCTTAATAAACAAAAAATAAAAGAATGCAACATAATAAAGAAAATAATTATAATTTCGAAGAACAGACGCCCTTGACGATTTTCGTTTGTGCCTGTCATCTGGTGCATCACGCTTCAAACACCAACAGTAGTCAGCAAGCATGTTTCCGTTCCATTTACACTGGTACCTGGATTCCATTGTTTTTATGTCCTGGTGGAATCTTTGCCCCTGTTCTTTACTGTAATTTTCGCAGTTGTCGGGAAAATAATCCAGATGGGACTGTAAAAAGTGTATCTTTATAGACATTCGAGCTCCCAAATGTTTGAGACTTGTTAAGAGCTGATTGACCAGGGTAACATATTCTTCTAGGCTTCTTTCATTGCCTAGAAAATTGTTAACTAGAGCTTTGAAAGCTTTCCAGGCATTTTTTTCTATGTCCTTCATTGATACATCAAATTGCTGATCAAGTTCCTGATTTGAAGTCCATCAAAAATTCCCCCATGGAGCTTAGCGTCACTGATTTGTGGAAATTTTTGAAGAAGAAATTTAAAAGCTTGGCCTACTTTATTAAGGGTTTTGACATAATTTTTCATTATGCCAAGCTTTATATGCAGTGGAGGGAGGAGTATTTTTTAAGGAGGCACTAAAGGTTCAGCTATCACATTGTTTGATCTAATTCTAAATGCTTCTCGTGGAGACCAAACCTTCTTCTCATAGTGCATACTATCTGCACGACTGTCCCATAAACATAGGAAACAGGGATGCTTAATGTAGCCTGTTTGCGTCCCAAGCGTAAGAGACACTACCTGAAAAAAATTTAGCACGGTATGTAAATTCAGTGTAATATTTCTAAAAACAAATTCAAAGTAATATTTCTTAAAACAATAAGAATATGAATATGTACTGAAAAATCCTGTATGCCGATGCATTAAATCATCGTATTGGAACTAATTGGATATATGTACATCTTATTTTGAGTTTATTGAGTTGTGTTGCATACCTTCTCAATTAGGATAAGTTCCCCATTAACCCAATAGGATGCATTAACCTATAGGGAAATATTTTAAAAAAAATATAACTCAAAAATGACTCATGATTTCCAGATTTGCATTCTTGTAAAATGTAAGTTTCTTAAAAGGTGTATACAAGTATTAAAAATTAAAAATGAAAATGTCAATATCAAAAAGCTTAGAAATGCCAAGTGTAAAATGATCTTACCTTTAAGTCACCACATATCCTCCACCTATAGCTAGAGTAATTTATTGCATCCAGCAATTTTTTCATATTTTCATAACTTTCAGTAAGTTGGATTGAATGGCCTATAGGAACGGAAGCTATCTTGTTACCAATATTCAGTAACACAGCTTTTAAACTTCTACTGGAGGAATCTATAAGCAGTCTCCATTCTAATGGGTTGTAGGGAATTCCAAGGGCCTCAACAAGTCCTTTAATATTGGCGCAGTATACTAAAGAGCTGGAAGAATGCTGTCAAAAATAGCTTTGAAACTCTTGTTCTCTATTTCTGTACCCCCCTAAATGTTGTTTCTTAAGCGAGAAGATTACTTTCACGAAGTCGAGAGCCAAGAAGTTGTGTACTCGCCTTTGAAACCCCCAGATCCCTGGTCAGGTCATTTAACTGAACTTGACCATTTCATGTGTGGAAACCTGATAAGACTCAGATGTGTCATAATCTTGGTCAACTTCCATATTCATCTCTTCATGTACATCTATATGTTCAGGGAGAGAAGGTATAGGAATTCCTGGGACATGGGGCAGGGGTTTGATGGCAGAAGGAACATCTGGATATGCCACACTATGTTTATTCTTCTTATTTATACCTGTGGAAAATAGAATTGCATATTACATAAAGGAATTGATTTGGAGTTGCAGATAGCACATAAATGTTTAGTAAAGGATATGTTCATGCTGAAGTGAACTATGTTAGTTTTTAATTTTATGCTAAGTCTTTGCATAATAATGACATTTTCAGGAGCCAGTATAATACAGAAAGCTTAAATACTTGATACAATGCTCACCTTTAAGATTTGTCATGCAAAAATAGCAGTCCGTAGTGTGGTCCTTGCCATCTCTCCACACCATGGGAACACCAAAAGAGAGGGACTTCTGTTCGCCCTGACTCCAGCGTCTTAAACTTATGTAGCATCCCTTGCAGCAGATATGTGGTGCAAAACTTTTATCTTGATCTCTTAGCCTTACTCCAAAATATGCATGATACAAAGATTTAATTACAGGAGGGATTGTACTTTGCTGCTCGGGAAAAGTCACTTTGCCGCAAACATAGCAAAATCTCTCCAAGCTATTCTTACATTTTCTGTTCATTATTAACTCAACCACTATTATTATTATTCTTATTATTATAATGCTAAGCAATTTTTAACCGCCAAAATATAAACCTATTTGCATAATTACTTAAAATGTACTCAAAATTTACTGCGAATAGAGCAGTGCAAAAATTATTCAAATTTGATGTAATATAGGAGATGTATAAACTATAAAATTATTATCACCCCCTGTATCGCAAAAACTGGAAGTGATAGAAAAAAACGGATGACAGATTCAGATTTAGGAGGTCAATTTTATTAAGAAACACTATAGAAAACCTAAGGTACATTTTTGACGCAGACCAGTGTAATCATTGATTGTATATGGATAATAATAGCCCCCAAATCAACTTCTTTTTGCATCTTCCGGAGTGGAGTATACATCCAATCTTCTCATTTCGATCTAAGGTCACTCAAACCCTCTTTTTTTTAGTCGAATCCATTAAAAAGACTAAAAGCTAAAACATACCATTTGTTTTAATTTGTGGTACCCCATTATTACAATTATGAAAAAAACAAATAATTCTTTTTTGCAAATGTGTAATTTCCTGATATATAAATCATGTTCTCAATTTCCAAGTCTATTGTCATTTATTGCATCTTAGAATAGTTTTATCCCTCTATTTATTTATAGCATTTAAATAAAATGTGATTTTCCTATGACAAATTCCTAGAAAATTGCACAAACATTGACTCGTTCTTCCACTTTTTCTTTCGTGACTTTGTCCGTTTGCCATATCAACATCTGATTCTCGTCCAATTTTAATTGTTAGTTAAAACTAAAACTAAGCAAAGGGAGGGGTAAGATCCTTCAAGAGTCCATGCACAGACAAAACAATAGAAAAGGATGATTTTCAAGAAGGATTTACAGCGGGATGAGCGACTTTATGGACTAGAGACAAGAGGGTAAAGGTCCAATTCCAAGCCTCACTACACACTGGCAGATTAGGACGAGAGGCAAAACCCATTAATAATTACAATTCCCCTCTGACTGAGGAGGGGAACAGAAGCTCCGGGAGGCAAAAGCCCCGAGGGAATTCCGGGGTCCCTAACCAGCTGGTCCTTGTCCTCTAATGACACAGCCACCACGAACACTAAAATTGATCGACTATTTGAGCATTTCCGCAAGCCTCGAAACTTCCGGAACGCCTCAATCCTAAGAGGGGATTCGAGGGAGTTCGTCTTTTCATTTCCGGAAAAATCTCGGACTCGGCGCATCTACCAAGTGACGACATCTTCAGTGAAACGCCAGGATATTCCCAGCCCTGGGTGAAAGAGGGTGTTAAGCCAGTTCAACAAAAGTCACTACATAATCCTACTAAATTTAGCTAAACACTCGAGATGGGACAAGATATATACCTATTTTTTATTTAATATAATGAAACCAACGAGGGAACTTGGAAAAAAGGTTTAAAAACAAGTTGGTATGTAAATTACATAGCCCGAGTAACCAAATGAAAGACTACTAGGAATTCTTGTTACTTACAACAAACGAAACCAACGAGGGCCTCTCTGCCAGAAGGTTTGTGTGGATAGGTTCGTAAAGAAAGTGTGAAAATGAGTGGAAATGAAACTGCGAAGAAAGTTTATATTTCAGATCCACTTTCTGATGTTGGGGTCGGCAGACCGGCCATTCTTCCAGATGTCAGCTGCGACATGGTTGCTCACGCTACATCTGAGGCTCCCATTATTTAGGTTAGGGACGAAAAAAAAGGACAATTGATTCAAAAGAAACGAACAAGAGTATTTTGACTCACTAGAGAAAGAATTAAATCAGTCATGAGGGAATGCGAGGGCAAACAAACCAAATAAATGGGGCCAGAAGGGCACGTTATAAACTCACAGAATTTAATTTATACAAAGAGCACTAAAAACTAAAGTACGAACGTGAACCCCTCTATAGGGAATAATTATTATAATTATACTATAGTAATAATTATAACTATAATAATAATTATTATTATTATAATAATAATTATTATAATAATAATTATTATTATTATAATAATTATTATAATTATTATTATAATTATTATAAAAATAATAATAATTATTATTATTTTTATTATTATATTAAGGTCCGAGAACCCAATGGAAGAGATTACTTGGCGCGTTCTGGATCAAAGCCAATATTCAAAAAAATCAGCCGTTCGACTGATCTAAAGGATCAACTGAAAGCACCCTGAAATGGAACGAGCCAAAGGGACTGAGAAGTACGCAATTCCCCTTCTCCTTCGAAGGGGATAATAGAGGGGAGTGAAAATTGAAGCGCTCTTCTGTGCCATTCCACAACCACTTATTTGCCACATCCCCAAATACCCTTTTGACTCTATTTACTAATCTCCTTTGTCATTGCCCTATCCCGTTTTTGCGTAATTCCCAAACTTGTTTTGGCCCCATTTCCGAATTTCATTCTTCTGCCATTCCCCAATCATGTGTTTCCGCCATTACCTTATCCCGTCTGGCGGAATCCCTAATCCCATTTTGATGATATTCCAAAGTGTCGTTCTCCCACTTTTCCTCAATTCCGTTCTGGTGCCATTCGACAATCCCGTTTTGACGTCATTCCTCATTTCCCCTCTGGTGGCACTTCCCAATCATTCTCCAAACCCGTTTTGGCATCATTCCCTATTTCCCGTTTGGCCTCATTTCCCAAGCCTGTTCTGACACCATTCCCAAATCCCGTTATGACGTCATTCCCCATTACTCTTTTAGCGGCCTTTCCTAATCCTGTCCTAGCACCATTACGAAATCTTGGTGTGGCGCCATTCCACAATCCCTTTCTGACATCATTCCCCATTCCCCATTTAGTGTCAATTTCTATTCTTGTTCTGGCACCATTCCCAAATCCTGTTCTGACATCACTCCTCATTCTCCCCCATGCGTCATTTCACAATCCTGTTATCGCATCATTCCCCAATCCCGGTCTGGCGCAATTCCCTAATCTCGTTCTGACGTCATTCCACATTAGACGTTATTTCCCAATCCCGTTCTGGCACCATTTTCCAATCCCTGGGTGGCGCCATTCCAAGCTCTTTTTATAAGGTCATTCCTCAATACAGTTGTGACGCCATTTTCCTCTCTCTTTCTGCTCTTATTCCCCAATTCCGTTTTAGCGCAATCCACCAATCTCCTTTTGGCGCTAAAGAATTTTAGATCAGGCGTCTCTCCTCTAATCTAAGAACAAGAACAAGATTTTTGAAAGAGGCAACATCAATTTTGCGGTTGTCATTTTTAGTGACATTGGTTGTCTACAGCACTTTCCAGCAAGAGCGCTTAACCGAAGATTTAAGCGGAGTTCTATGGTTTAGATACCTCTTCTTTTCACTCTTGTAAAAGAGCTAACTAAATGGAATGGAATGAAATATAAATCTCCTGATTTCATTGTCCACTTTGATCAAATATCCAGCACCTCAATCCATTTAATTGGCTTCTCCTTTCTTCCTTGCTCTCTTGTTTCACCTTTCACAACCTTGCTGTGATACTTAGATTGGATATTTACGATTAATCCTATACTTAATAAGAAGTGCATCTGCTTGAAAGATTTATTGAGCCAGCGTTTCGAAAACTACATCTTTTCATTTTCAGGTTACAAAAAGAAAAATGTATTTATTACATAATAAAATTTAAAGCCATTTAATTATGCTCCCTCTTTCCTGTAATTTGTTTTAATCTATTAATTTAACTTTTTGTTTTGTTTATATTTCTTATATCAGAACTGGGTTTTCTTAATGAATGTTTTTGAAGTAAACTTGTCTTTATCCTAAATATTTATTCCCCCCCTCAAAAAATAGAAGATTTAGAAACAAAAACTCTGGGATATTTTTTCACTTAAAGATACTCCTTCCTCTTAAACATTACAGCAATGTCGTGTATCTTGTTAAATGGCCTTGTTATACTGGCGCAAACTTTATCAGCAGCACTATTACACCCCCTAGAGCTAAGTTCTTTCCCCGTATGGGCACTTGTTCACGACCAGTAAACATAATGGGGAAAAAACGAAGAAAAATTTTATATTAAAAACATCATAAAATGTGAAACCCACATTTCTATTGATCACTTTAAAATGTTGGCATCTAATTATAACCTAAAACACTAAAACACTTTGCAAACACTATATTGAAAATCAAACCAAATCTCAAAGATAATTCTATATAGGTAAAAAATTAATAGGCTAATTGGCAATGTTTGTTGTTGGTATGCCTTGATTACTAAGAGGTGGTTGGTATTCTTTTCATCAAATAGGATTCTAGAATGTTCTCCATAACATAATTTAGTGAATCGAATCTTTTGTAATCCTTCCACCTTGGAGTGAATTGAGAATTGGTTCAGGTGAGTAAGTATTAGATACTTTGTCTTCTATGGAGTTTAGGACATTAAATCATTTGTACAGAAAAGATGCTAACCTCTGTACAACAAAGTTTAATGCCAAATTTAGATAGCTCTTACGACATTAAATATAAACTTTCGTTAATAATAACTTTCTTATACATAAGTTACAATATTTCCTCTACTTACGATTTTATGCACGAATAATTTAATAAACTAAAAACTTACTTAACTAATAACAGTTACAGTACACTATATACATATTTATATATATATATATATATATATATATATATATATATATATATATATATATATATATATATATATAAAAGTAAAAATGTTTCAACTAATATTTATTCATTTAAAACTAAAGCAATAACTGTCCTAAAAGAAATCCAATATTTTGCCATTTAGAATGTAGATTTGTTTTCATAAATACCAAACTTACCGGGTGTTGCAAAAGGCCTATTGCACTCGTTACAATTCTCTCTCAACCAAGGACACAATGCTAGCTTGGATGGTGTTAGACACGTTTTTATTGCTTTACCATATAAATATGTTGTAATATTATATTTTAATAATATCACAACCATTATTGATCAATGTTAAAAAAACTGATATGAGCGTCCACCAGTGTAGTACAGCGTAGCCACGCCAATGAGGGCAGTATCATACATAAGAGACAACGTTTACATGAGAATGTATTTCAGTTTCAGGGACCGAAGCAGGAGCACAGCCCCATTATAGTGATTAAGTAGGGTAAAAGCGGATGCTCGTAATTATTTTTATATCCATTATTTAAAGTAGTGTCAGTCAATCTTTCATTCGTTATTAGTTCATTATTAATTCACTATTTACTCATTATTCATTAGATTATAAATTGCCAATGTAATTTTTCCCGCTTCCATCTTCCGCCGCTGAATTAACTTAGACTGCTATCGTTTCTACAGTTTCGTTCAACTTAACGGTCAGCTGCAAAGGTGATTGATTACACTGGTCAACAATCTTTTCCGAAATCTCAGTTGCATAAGACTCTTTTGTTCATTCTTACTGTTTTTGACCTGCTAAATTCAAATCTGAAAACGGTTCAGCTTTACATGCTCAAGTTTTGATGCAATTTTAGGGTTTACATTCTAGCCGTTCGTGGTCAAATTAATTACTTACACGTCTATGTTATCAACAGAGATATTAAAATAGTTTTGTTTTTCTTTCAGATCTGATCATGGCTACAAGGAGATGTCAATGTATGAACAAGCCGGACGGTTTCTGTCATATTTGTGAATGCTTCACGCTTATTCGTCAAAGGCGTAAGCAGATACGTAGGAGAGAGGAGCAAGGAGAAAGGAAGATAAAAAAAATAATGTTTATTCAAAGTCAATGCACTAATTAAATTGACAAATCGGGTGCCCATAAAAATGGAAATTTAAAAAAAAAGGAATATAAGTCAAAGCTAATTTCTTTAAGAGCTTTTTCATAACAACATCAATTTTGAAAAGCCCGGAGAAATGTTAAAGAGATTAATTGAGAATAATTGAGCAATTAATTACAGGTCAGATGATTAACATTCCATATAAGGAGATTAGGACTAAAAATAATGACCCAAAATGGATGACAGATAAAATTAAGCATTATATTGGCATTAAAAAGGGCATTTATAGGAAAATAAAAAATGGAGAGGATCACTTAAGGCAGAGATATAATGAACTAGCAAGAGATGTTAAAAAGTTAATTAGAGTAGCAAGGAGAAATTATAAAATTGAAGTAGCAAATAGGGCAAAGGAAGATCCTAAAAGTTTTTATCAATTATACAAAACTAAGGTTAGAGATAAAATAGGCCCACTTATAGATTCCAATGGAGAATTAGTGAGTGAAAGGGACTCGATGGCTGGAATGCTAAATGACTTTTTTCTCTCAGTATTTACACAGGAGGATACTCTAAATATACCCGAGGTGTCAATGATCTTTTGGGGTGATGATGAAGAGAAATTAAAGGATATCTTGATCACAAAGGAGATAGTGACAAAGGAAATTGATAAAATCAAAAGTAGTAAAGCACCCGGTCCTGGTGAGGTCTTTCCTAGAATTTTGAAAGAATGTAAGGATGTGTTAAGTGAGCCCCTAGCATGCATCTTTAGAAAATCATTGGAGAGTGGCCTTGTGCCAGTGGCATGGAAGAAAGCCAATGTGATACCTATATTTAAGAAAGGGGATAAAACAAATATGTCTAATTACTGACCAGTAAGTTTGACATCAGTGGTAGGAAAAATGATGGAATCTATTATAGCAAGGAATATTAGAGATCACTTGGATAAGCATAAGTTGATAAAAGAATCACAGCATGGCTTTAGTAAGGGTAAATCCTGTATGACTAATTTGCTGCCTTTTTATAGTAAGGTGTATGAAGCAGCAGATAATGATGAAAACTATGATATTTTATACTTGGACTTTAGTAAGGCTTTTGATCGAGGGCTACACTTACGGCTTCTGAGCAAAGTTAAAGCCCACGGGATCGATGGCAGTATATTTAGGTGGATTCAGTCATGGCTTGGTGACAGACAGCAAAGAGTTAGTATAGGTGGAGTTAAATCTGAGTGGGGGTGTGTTAGCAGTGGAGTTCCGCAAGGATCTGTTTTGGGTCCCTTGCTATTCTTAATTTATATTAATGATCTTGACATAGGTATAAGTAGTGACCTGATTAAATTTGCTGATGATACTAAGCTAGGTAGGGCCATTAGGGCTGATTCTGATTATGTTGTAATGCAGGAGGAATTGACCATTTTGTCCAATTGGGCCAAGAAATGGCAAATGAAGTTTGACATAAACAAATGTAATGTACTTAGTATAGGTAGAAATAATCCATTGAATAGTTATAAATTAAATGGGAGAATTTTAGGGAGGACCGATTGTGAGAGGGACTTGGGTATTTTGGTAAGTTCAGACCTTCGTCCTAGAAAGCAATGCCTAAATGCTAAGAATAAAGCTAATAGGATATTGGGGTTCATTAGGAGGAGTGTAAGCAATAAGAGTGCTGAAGTCATTCTAAAACTGTATCAGGCGCTAGTTAGGCCTCATCTAGACTATGCAGTACAATTTTGGTCACCATATTATAGGAAGGATATTGATTTGCTTGAATCTGTGCAGAGAAGGATGACAAAGATGATTGGTGGGCTAAGGAACTTACCTTATGGTGAAAGGCTCAGAAAACTAAATCTACATACATTGAAAAGGAGAAGAGTCAGAGGGGAATTGATTGAAGTCTTCAAATGGATAAAAGGATATAATAAAGGGGATCTGGGTAAGGTTCTTATACTTAGTGAACATGACAGGACACGTAGCAATGGGTTTAAGCTTGATAAGTATAGGTTTAGGAAGGAGATTAGGAGGAATTGGTTTACAAATCATGTTGTAGATGAATGGAATAGGCTCACTAGACATGTGATAGAAGCCTCCTCTCTGTGTAGTTTTAAGAATAGATTAGATAAATACATGGATGAAGCTGCTAGATGAGACTGACTTTTTTTATGTACATATGTATATATTTTTCTAAGGAGTGGGGAGATTATATTTTGCAGTTGCATGAATGGAGATAATCCTCTGGATGCATTTTATGTAGATTGTAGATTAGATCTGACGAACTCCTGTAAAGGGTGACAATGTTGATGACTTTTCTCTGGTAAGAAATCTTTGTGTGTTGACTGGAAAAGGAGCTGCCAAGTGTAGGCCATGAATGGTCTTTTGCAGTCTCCTTCTTTTCTTATGTTCTTATGTTCTTATTAGCTTTGACTTATGTGCCTATTTTTTTCCAATTTTCATTTTTATGAGAACCCGATTTGTCAATTTAATTATTGCATTGATTTTGTATTAACAGTATTTTTTTCTCTCCCTCTCTCCTTGTCCCTTTCCCTTTCCTTTCAATTTACTTCTCGTGTCTCTCTTAATCTTCCCTCTTTAGACTATCACTTTATTCGTTAATCATTTTAACCCTTTTGGCTCTGTTCTTGACTCTTTCTTGCCTCTCAATTTGACCTTGCTATCTGTTATAGCTAAATCTTAACGTGAATTTACCCATCCCTCTCCTACTTCCTCATTGGTGATTTCTTGTCTTAGAGGCCGTCCTTTATCTTTTACTAGCTTAAATATACCCTTATTATATTATTTTTTCTTGTACTTATCCTTGAGAATGAACTGAATAAAGTTCGAAAGTACTTGGAAGCACCTTTACATTTTTCCTGCTGGACATTCCATTCATTCATTGCGAATCTCACGTGCTACTTTGTGAGTTATTAATTATATATATATATATATATATATATATATATATATATATATATATATATATATATATATATATATAATAAAAATGAAGTGTGTGTGTCCATTTATAGGAAGAAAGGTTAGACAATCTACATATAAAATAAAAGTGTATTTTTATGTAAAATATTCTGAGGAAAACAAAGAAAGTGGTCCTAAGTCTTTAAGTGCCCACCTAATTGAACTACGGGCCCCTTTTTCAAACTTACCCCATCTATTCAACCGAGGAAACGTATAACTGGTTTAGACCATCGCGAAATAGGTAAATATTTTACCCTACATCGTTGTTCACGCGTGGGAAGCCAAAGCAACCTATTTGTCCATGTACCATAAGGAAAGACGAAGAATATTGTCTACCAAGAAGTGTTGTGGTATAGCATTAGTTAAAGAATAGGTTATGATAAATATGAAAATTTTAAATTATATCGTGCTTATGATTTTCTTTCACCTGGGCAACGGCCGGTACTTTATTCAGTGGCTCATAAGGAAGCCTTAGAAAAACTAGGCAGGACAATGCGAGACATCAAGGATTGTGAGGCTGCTATGGGAGATGTCACTCTTTTGCTGTAAGATGATTTCAGGCAGACACTTCCAGTGATTCTTAAAGGAACCATGGCAGATTAGGTCTGGGCTTGCCTAAAATCATCTTCTTTGTTCAGGAATATTAGAACACTGTCTCTAAACACAAATATGAGAGCAGAGCTCTTTGGTGATTAACTGTCAGCGCAATTTGCCAAAACATTCTGACATTGCGCAATGGCTAAGTATCTCTTGATGCTAATGGTGGAATAGAAATATCTCCTGCCTGCATACAATTGGCTGTGTGAAAGAGTTATATTATATTGACTCCGAAGAACAACACTGTCAGCAGAAGTCCACAAATTTACAAGTCGGTTGCTTCAACTTTGGATCATGCTCATATAGTCGATAATTCCACAAAGTTCTTAAACCCACTAGAACCTCCGGACATACCTCCTCACCCACTTGAAATGAAGGCAGTAATTCAAACTAATAGTGTTGCGCAATTTGAATCCAACTAAGCTCTTCAATGGCACTCGGCTGGTGGTGAAGACTTTGATGCGACATATCATAGAGGCAACCATTCTTATTGGAAGTGGTAAAATAAAGTATGTATTCATTCACAGATTACCCCTTAAGCCATCAAGTTTAGAATTGACATTTATATTCAAAAGACTATATTTTCCAATCCGTGTAAGTTTTGCAATGTGAATTAAAAAAAATCGTAAGGTGAGACTCTATTAATGGTATAGTTGCAATTGGAGGAATCCTGTTTTTCTTATAGTCAAATCTATGGTGATTTCTCTAGAGTTGGAAGCAAATGTAATTTATTTGTATATGCTCCATAATAAAAAATTAGAAAAATTATATATATATATATATATATATATATATATATATATATATATATATATATATAAGCATTAAAAAGTTTGGACAAAGAGCAGAAGAAACAGGAAGATTTGACAACGTAACTAACATAACGAAATCAAGCAAACAGAAAATGAGAAAGGAAAGCTCCGATGACGAAACAGAAGGCGGTAATGATAAAGAAAAGCGCACTTCCACGCGCCAAGTAATTAAATAAAACTAAGGCAGCAAAAAGGAACAATCAAGGATAAGAAATACATACAAAAAAAAACAGCGTAAAGAATATGTACAATAACCGGGACCAAGAAAATTAATCCCCAAGCAAACCGACGTATACAAATTACAGTAGGATCCTGAAGATGATGAAAGATGCTAATAAAGTTTTTCTCGAACATCAAGAGATATCAGCCTGAAATCATAACACCCACCACCCGCCATAACAAATTCCCCTAAGAATGAGGCGGGAGGACACCGACGCAATGTTTAAAAGAATATAAAACGGAATCTACAAATTGAGAGATCCTCGTCCCATCACGACGAGGACAAAATAGAAGCCGCCAAATTCCGAGGGCTTAGAGCATTGCCCAGATCAAGAGGCTGTGTCATTAAAACACATAGCTTCAGGAAGCTCCTCAACGTGAGAAGATAAGGAAACAATAAAGAAAAGATATTAAAGGAATATAGAAAAATTAAGAAATATAACGTACACAAAAGGCTAGATGAAAGATAAAACAAAACCATTCAAAGTAAAAGAGGTGAATTAACCTACAAAATACAGAGGAAAAGTATAGAAAAGAGAACACATTGCATTCAAGGCAATAAATTCAAGAGATTAGCCAGATCTCCTGGCGCCCGTGCAACTCGATGCAATCATAATAGTGTCCTCCCTTTTCGTCGATAGTTTTCAAATCTATTTCTACATCCTCATCCCACTTATACTCATCTCACCACTTTATCTCTACTACTAATTGCTGGTGCCATTCGCTCGCTCGACGTTGTTTCTTTTCGCCAACGTTTCAGTGGATGAAATGACATCTACAGCAAATTGACAAAGATTGAAGTCATTTCTATATTGGCAGGTTAGGAGAATTCTAGAGCATCAAAGGATCACCTCCTTGATCTAGGAAGGCTGCATCGTCGCCACACATTTTTACTACTGTCTTCTCCTAGGGTACCTTCTTTCCTTGTAACTCTCATTTCACTACAAGCCTCTACTCAAAGACTTTCTAGCAGAAATGCCTACGTTGATTTTCGCTCCATTTTTATTCGAAATTATAATAATAATAATAATAACAATAATATTATTAATCATAATAATATAAATAATAAACTGATAATAATAATGATAATAATAAATAAAGCACCCATCCCTGGTTCGATCCCCGAAATATAGTTGTTAAGTGCAACCTGGCTAACTATGGTACAGCTGACGGGGTATTCATTGCCCCCCTGCCCCCGCCGTTCCCAACACTCGCAGTAGGATATCTGCCTTAATTATGAGTGTTGCACCCGTGTGGTCTCATGTTTTCTTTTTACATTTCTCGGGTTATATTCCTTTCACACATTTTTACTGCCTCATTTCACGATTCCTCTGGTGGAGATGCCCTTGCTTAGTCTCCACATATTAATTTTAAGTAAAACAAGGTCTGCTGATCAAAGTCGCGTGCTCTCGCTTATTCTGATTTATGACCTTACGACCTTCAAAACTTTCAATAATTCCTGGACTAACCTTATGACGTCCTTGGTAATTATATCATTTGAAAAAGAATGTAAAACAACATTAGGGTTTCAAATTTTGTTAGAATCAGCCAAATAGTTATGATGTTATTCCCAAAACAAAAGTAATTCCTAGGCTAAACTTGGCGGGGCCTTGGTAATTATATCATTCGAAAGAGAATGTAAAACAACATTAGGGTTTCAAATTTCATTAGAATCGACCGAATAGTTACAAAAAAGCCAAACGGGGACCGCCCGACATAATGAGATATAGAGTCGGACGCAACTAATAAACAACATCAAAAAAACACCGTTCGACAGCCGAGATGTCTTCAAAGAACGAAGATTTAGAACGAACTCCTATGTGAACATTTTAGGCCAAAAGGGCTCGGAGGAGAGGCGTGCCAGGGCTACAAGTGTGATTCTCTCTACTTTAATCTATCGATCCAACTTTATCTATCCATCATTATCTGTCTAGCCATTTGTATTTGTATATCCATCATTATCTGTATTGCCATCTTAAATCTGCGCATATCCATCATTATCTCCATATCCATCATTATCAGCATATCCATCTTTATATGTCTATCCATATTTATTCATCTATCTATCTCTATATGTCCTTCTTTAGATATCTATCCACCTTTATCTATTTTCACATCTTTATATACATAGTCAATTTCTATCTGCCATATCTAGCCATCTTTAGCCATCTACAGATATCTCTGTCTATCGATCTACGAGAGACAGACAAAAAATGATTTTATAATTTTGGCTTTTGATTTTGGAATATCCTTCATTTGGGAAATAAAATAAAGTGACACGCGGGAAAAAGAAATAAGGCGGGTAATAATAGACTTTTCATTTAAATTCCGGAAATTACTCAGGCTTTTGAGAAATTAAGGAAACTTTTATAGAGATGATAAGATGATGAGGAGCCGGAGAAGGCTTCCGCTCCTCCCTCCTTCTTGCCTATTAAAACCAAGTGTCGTTCAGATTTTTGCCTTTTAATTAACCCTGAAGAGTTTCAAGAATTGAAACGATAAGATTCTTGACCTCAGTTATTTAATACAATATTGTTGTACATCTCTTTTTTTATCTTCGTATATGAGATGTAATTATTACAATTTATGAAGATATTTTGTGCTCTGCATTTCTGATAATAAAATATTAAATGCGGCCTTGTAGAATTAGAAATTCGCTGGCCCAGCCTCGGATCCCCTGATCCTTATAACACGCCACAAATCGTCACACCAAACCTTAAGTCGACTTTATCTATAATGCCCCCCCCCCCGACCCTTATACCGAGGGGTCCGGAAATAGAAAGGTCGGAGGCAAGAAGGAAGGGGATTCGTGGTTGGCCTCATTATCGGTCCTTTAGCGAGCCGTCGCACGAGGGACCGACCGTAGACGCGACATATGAAAGTGAGGCAGGCATTGCGGCCCCAAAAGAGGGGTCCCTCAGTGGGCGGAGAGACAGCCCGAAGGGATGGTGCACCTACGACGGGAATTTCGAGGGGAGCAACACCTTAGGCGGAAAATAATCTTCGCAGAAGGGATTCATTAAAGGGGATTACGAGGGGACACGGGGACACAAAAGGGACTATTCTTACGCCCAACAAGATTTTGTGAGGGTCCAATGTTCAACACACATACGATATATATATATAGGGTGCGGTGGTAAATTTGACGCCTTTGGTAACTGAATTCTGCTTCTGCGCATGTATGTTGTCTGGCGTCGGTTCTCTCTTTTTCTTATCAGAGAAGACTCATTTGCGCATCATTTATGAAGGAAGCAATTCCATGGCTCAATTCAATCCTCAAAAGATTTAGTAAAGACAAAGTTTACTGCTTGGTATTCACACCAGAAGCTCTAATGCGAGTATCTCAGAGTGATTGTGTGTCAATCTGAGGACAGAGAAAAAGATCAGGAAAGAGTTGGAAAGAGTCAGGTTGTGATTACGAAGATACGGCGGCTCAAAAACTTCCCTCTCAACGTTCTGATAGGAAAAGAACCCCAGAATTTATCGCGGAGATCCAAGCCATCATTGAAGAAGACATCCGATACTACTCATAATATGGATGAAGGGCCAACTTCTGTTGCAGAAGGTGAAGGACAAGCGGAAATAACGTGCATCGAAGCATGAGAACAAACTCAAGCATCCCCCTAACCCTAACAAACTTTGAATCTTTTAGACTAGATAAATTTATGCCAGGACCAGGTGGCTTGCTGTGTCCACCAAAGATATACCGAAACTAATGAAGAACAAGTTCCCAGTCCACATCATGGTTTTAAGGTGGTCAGTACTGAGGTCTACGTTATGTCCCCGTTCAATTTCCCGAAGGGCCTCAAATTCAAAACAGAGGGCTACATCATTTACCTGGAAGAGTCGGTGTCGCCCTCGATTTAAGAGGTGGCCGCTGAAAGGCCAAGACCCAATCTTGGCTGTCAGACAATTTCTTAGACCAAACCACTCCAAACATCCAGCTTCCCAACTACCCAGACTGCAACCATCTGGACTATTATGTGAGGGGCGTGGTTGAGAGAGAGGCCAAAAGGTAAAGGTCCACCTGCACCACCATATTTCTCATCCGATTAAACAGGGGGATCGTTAAGAAGGCGTGCAGCGGGTTTCGAAGCCGCCTGGAGACCGTGGTTGAAGCCGACGGCGATTTCATTGAATAAAATGAATAGTCTAGCAATCCTTCAAGTCTTTAACTTGTAACTACCGTCGGTAAATATATTTGTGTATAAATTAACTATTTGTTATTTTCTTTTCTATTGAAGTTAGATGACAAATTACCCACCGCATATATATATTGTACAGGATGTTTGAAAAGTGACTCTATTTTAAAATTCTTGTAATTTATTTCTGAATTCTAATTCTTACAAGAAATTAATATGAAAAGAAAGTGTATAGAATGGAGGAGTTTGATTTAAAATTCGATATGGGCACCAGCATTCGCCACCATGTTCTCAAGTCGCCATGGAACCTTATCATCTCATTTCACAAGGAACTCTTGTGGGGTGGCAGACATAACTTCTCGTATTCGCCATTCAAGTTCTTCTAAATTCGTTGCTTTGGTAGAGCAAACTTGCCCATTTAACCAACCCCAAAGAAAGAGGTCTCGGAGTATTAAGCCAGGAATTCTGGTTGGCCACTCGTACGGACCACGATGACCCATCCATCTCCCACGGAAGTGGGAATTCAGCCATTCACGAACAGAAATAGCAAAATATGGAGGAGCGCCATCTTGCATGAAAATTAAAGCTTCACTATTCTCCCAAGTACTGATAACTGGCCAGATTTCATATTTCATCATAGCAAGGTACCTTTCAGCATTCATGGGATCGCGAAGGATGAAAGGGCCCACAATCTTGCCCCAAGACATTCCACACCATACCATTATCTTAAGCTGATTCTGTATTTTTGTCAGAGATAATGCGAGGATCTTTTCCCGCCCAGTAGTGGCAATTGTGACGGTTCACAAACCCACCGATGTGGAATACCGCCTTGTCACTCCACACGATATTTTTAGAGAGATCACGCCAATCTTCACACCAAGTCAGAATCACCTCCCCAAACCTCATAGGAATGTCGCAGTCTTCAGCAGAGAGGGCTTGACAGTAGTGCAGCTTCCAAGCACGCTATTAAGGCTCCTTTTTGAGCACAGTTCGTAAAGGAGAACACATATTACCTTGTTGCTTATCGAATTGACTTTTTTGGCATGAGTAAACATTTCATGAACAACCTCCACTACCTCTGTGTCACTAGAATTGGAAAGTCGACCGCTTTTTCGAGTATCAGATACAGAACCTGAAGACATGATTTTTGCATGACAATTTTTTGATCTTCTTAGCGTCAACTTGAGCATGGCTTCCTTTAATGGTCTTCCACCATCTATGCACTTGAACAACGGAGCTCCAAACTTCGTAATGTGCCGCCAGCTGGAGACGCTCCTATAGGGTTTTACCCTTGTCTGTTTGTTTCATTGACCTTCCCCGTCTTTTAAAAAACTTTAACATTTCAGGTGGTTTCAAATATGAGTCAACTATAAAAAACAAACTAGTTCAAAATAATTTTAATAATATTGGGTGATCTATTCAGTCGAATGTACTCTTTGTCCAAGTATATATTTGGGACACAGGAAAGCAGTTTTCTGTCCATATAAATCAGCATAGAGACAATGTTAGCAGAGCTGTAAATAATAATGCGTTTTTTTGTGCATATGTCCGAAAATAATCACTTAATGACTCAATTAAAAGAAACCTTGTTGAATATTCATGTGTAAGCCAATTTAATAACGTTAAAATTTCCCCTTGCCTTTTTAAAATTGATGTTGTTAAGAAAAAAACTATTTCTTAAATAAATTAGCTTTGACTTATGTTCCTATTTTTTTTTCAATTTTCATTTTTATTGGAACCCGATTTGTCAATTTAATTATTGCATTGATTTGGTATTAACATTATTTTATTTCTCTTCCTCTCTCCTTGTCCCTATCCCCTTCGTTTCAATTTACTTCTCATGTCTCTCCTAATCTCCCTCTTTAGACTATCGATTATCCATTAATCTTTTTAACCCTTTTGGTTCTGTTCTTGACTCTTTCTTGCCTCTCGGTTTGACCTTGCTACCTGTTATAGCTAAATCTTAATGTGAATTTACCCATACCTCTTCTACTTCCTCATTGGTGATTTCTGGCCTTAAAGGCGG
Organism: Ceratothoa steindachneri; assembly: GCA_963969495.1. Classification (NCBI taxonomy): domain Eukaryota; kingdom Metazoa; phylum Arthropoda; class Malacostraca; order Isopoda; family Cymothoidae; genus Ceratothoa; species Ceratothoa steindachneri. The sequence continues at coordinate 143,070,172 of OZ018320.1, read as the reverse complement.
TCCTTTATCTTTTACTAGCTTATATATACCCTTATTATATTTTCTTTTGTAGTTATCCTTGAGAATAAACTGAATAAGGTTCAAAAGTACTTGGAAGCACCTTTTCATTTTTCCTGCGGGAAATTGCATTCATTGCGAACTTCACGTGCTACTTTTGTGAGTTATTCATTTCATATATATATATATATATATATATATATATATATATATGAAGGTTTATTAATAAGAGTCAATACTATTCTAATGAGTTTATTCTCCCAACTAGCGATTTAACTACTTTTCCATCCATCCCCAACCCAACCGTAATAAATCCAAACAGTTTCTCCATTGAAGAAACAACAACATCGCAGGTGTGTGTGTCTTGTTCTCGTTTGGAGAATCTCTCATTAGCCTCTCCTTACCTTTTTTCCAGTGTCCTTTTGTATCTTGGTAAAAGCAATAGCTTATAACATTAATATTTCACAATAATATTCCCGGGCACGTAAACTATCACGACCATTTATTTTGTTCCCATTTTAATGAAACTTTTTGAAATTAAAAATCGTTATGTGATGTTCTGAAGTTTTTTGAAAAGAAATGGATCATAAAAGAAAGAAGTTCAGAAATATTTTCATAAATGTTGAAATTAAGGAAAGAATTATTAAGAAATTAAAAAAAAGGAAAAGATTTAATCATGTCCCTCAACTGCTAATTTTGACAAACAACTCAGTTTATTTTTAATATTCTCTTTAATGAATTCACTCGTTTACAAAAATATTATTAGACCAATTTTGACGAATATTTAACCGGAGGAAACTATCTGTCTAAGGAACTACTCACAGGAACCAATGCTTCGGCATTCACAAAATATTTGAGGTAGAGTTCATTAATATAGGGAAATAGTCATGGCAAAAACCAAAAGAATCTGACGCTCGTTCGAAACGTGTTGCATATTTTGTGAATAACATAACAAATTGAAAAAATAATCAAACATAAATACAGATAAGAATATAAAGAGCAATGTACTCAAGGAAAATCAATTGAATGACAATACTGCTTTAACATATGAACACGTGATTGAAAGGGCTGAAATAAAATAGTTACATAGTTACAGGGAGCTAGCAAAGACTACTTAGTCCACTCAAAGGCCAGTCCCATTCTATACTAATATGCTAGTACTCCGTCGTCTTTGGACATTGTCGCCGCGATTCTCAATCATGCCACATTCAATCCACAACAGAACTCCGTATTTAAACAATATCATTATTCCTAAAATAACTGTCAATTTTATTTTTTAAAACTATTCACACTACCAGTATTTACTACCACTGGGGGGAGTATGTTTTAGTTATCGATGATTTTAAAGGTGAAAAAGTTTTTAGCTATGCTAGTTTGTAACCTCCGTCCTTTCAGTTTAAATCCGTCGTTTTCAGATTTATTTAGAATTTTGAAGACTTCAATAAACTCACCTCACAATCACCTAATTTCGAGAGTCGGTAGATTTAATATATTTAATTTTTCGATATACGACTTATTTCTAATCGAGGGAATTATTTTAGTTGTCCGTCGTTGATTTTTTTTTTATTTTATTGATGTGTATAAGGTGACTAGAATTGTATCGCATATTCCAGGTGTGGCCTTAATAAACTTTTATATAGAGGTATGATTGTATCTTGATGTTGGTAGTGAAAACTTCTCGCAATAAATCCAAGCATTCGGTTCGCCTTCTCACACGCTTCGTCACACTCTTTGTTATACTTAAAATCCTTTGAAACCCGCACCCCTAAATCTTTTTCTTCGTCCATGGAGATAAGTTTTTTACCACCACTTTCATTGTTAAAATTTGGGTTATTTCGAGCTACGTGCCAAACTCTACACTTGGCTAAATTGAATTTCATCTAGATCCCGCTGAATTAATTTGCTATCGTTCTCATCTAAAGTTTTACCCCAATTTTTGTGTCGTCCGCAAATTCGGATAAGTTACCAAGTAAGCCGGTGTCCATATTGTTTACATAAATAAGGAACAACAATGGTCCCAACACAGACCCCTGGGGCACGCCACTAGTTACATTTTTCCACTCGAAAATTTGCCGTTTAAAACTACTCTCTGCTTATGATTATTCAGCCACGACTCTGTCTATTCTAGGAGGTGTCCCCCCTACAATAGCGGTTCCACTAACAGGTTTCGAATTTCTTTTAAATGCGCCGGATAAATTAAATCAGGACCTAAAGATTTAATAGATTTCAACTTACTGATACAAAAATCTATTTCTGCTTCAAAGAATTCAATATCGGTTAAAATGTTATGCTCATTAAAGTTTATCACGTCGTTCTTTCGTAGTCATCATCACCATCATCATCATCATCATCATCACTAACTATATTTTAAGAAGGGGATTTTTTTTTAGTATTTGAATAATAATTTTATCTTAATTTGGTTATGACTTAGGTTTTTTATCAGTTATTTCTAATAATTCTTTTATAATATCAAAAAACAAAATAGTGAAGTTCAGAAATAAATATAAGCATAGAAATTTAAAACCCAGTGAGAGACAAGACAAGTGTTTAAGTAAGAGGGGTCACGGGCTTATTTTTATAAATTGAAAATCACATGACGCGTGATTTTTTAGATGTATTTTTAAAGGCCGAAGGAAATAAAAATTGGTGACGCAACCCAGAAAAACACTTAGGAGAATATCACGTAAACCAATCAAAGCTTAAGAAGAAAAATGGGAGACGTAGAGAACGGAAAGATAGGACAAACTATTTTAACCGTTATATGAAAATAAATAAAGAAGTTGGATTTAAAGCTGTATCATTAAGCGCTCATCGCTTATATTCCCAAAAGAGGTTGATTAAAGAAATACTTGTCTTTTCTCTCACTGGATAAATACCTACACTTCGTTGTTCAAAAGGCTTCTAGGAAAACTAACTTAGATCAGGTCAAGTGATAAGCGCAGGCATACCTTTGCATGTTTGCTTAGTGTAGGCGAACGGCTTCTAATGATGTACTTGCAGTGCAAGTCTGAGATAGACAACACTCTATCTTGTCTGCAATGTCCTTATTAACTAGTGAGTCAAAGTTGCGCCCTGCAGGATTGAACTTACTGATGTAACTTGAGAGGCAATTCCTGGCATTCAGATCCCCCGTAAAAATAGTAATATTGTTCAATCCGGATGCCCTCAAGAAGTTGTAGAGAGGTAGGTAGTTACTCCGGGGTGATTGGTACCACCTATCAATCCTAGCTGCCAGGTACGACTTTCTCAAGCCCAGGTATACCTCTGTACCTTAGGAACTTTTGGATTGCGATAGCTACGCCGTGTTCTTCGAAATGCCCTCGTAGTTAAATAGTTTAATCCTTTCTACCCATGTATCAACACTATGCTGGTTAAGGAGAGTGACATCACGATCTTCTGTCATATACAGTATGTTTTGAATAATGCGTACCTATTAATATTTCATCTTGCTAAGTTATGAGATAAAATCTTAAGCTTCCTGGGGGGTACGCCATATTTATGAACTTTTGTAACTCCCGAAGCTTGTTGTCTAGTCAATCGACTCTTCTTGGCCTTGGCAACTTGAACTCGTCTCATGATATTCTGTGTATTTGCTGGTTAACTGGGTATTTCTTGGGTCTATATTTCAGAGTTCTTACGGGTTGGTCAGCTCCACTGCCTTAATAGGTTTCTTTGACTTGTGTGTATTGGATGTTTACGACTTCAACTAAGGGAACCACATTTTACGAAGCTGTTATTTTTTTAACATGGTGTTTAACTCCTTTGCGTACGTTAAAGGCCTCGCTAGGTTCATTAGGTGAGCGTACAGGATGCATGATAAGATGTCAAGTGATTTTTTTTTTTCAATACTAACACTTGTTTTATGATCTGGCACTACTCGGCTGTAATCTTTATGATCTTTGGGTAGGTAGAGTTTTCCCTCATTTCTTTTCTTGCTTTTTCTTCCTTTATATTACCGCTCTTTTTAAGGGCCATGCCAGGGTTAAACTTTTGTGCCCGCTCCCGCAGTTGATACATATTTTCTGCATTTCCTCATCATGGCAGTTTGTTTGAATATGGTCTTCATCAAATAGGCGTAGTCGTGATAGTAACTTGTTTTTAAACTTAATAATTTGGGGGGTCTTTGTTCATGGCTGCCATCTTTCAATTTCGTTTTTATTGCATCAACAGTGTTTACCGAGCCATAGATCTAACTGTGTGTAGAAAACTGATAATTGGGCTTCGATGAGAAGTGAGATCCTAGGTTTGAGTTCACTCTTTCTGAAGGCAATGGTAACCTTCTAATATAGTAAATCATCGACACATAACTTGTGGTTGCATAATGCCATGTAACTGCTTTCATATTCTAGGAGGCGCACTCAGATTACTGCGAGTTCGCCGTATATTTTCGAGAAGAATTCTCTTCGGTCTGGTCTCTGCGCGACCCTAGAGACGCACAGAAAAACACTCTTAGAAGAGTCCGTCTCGATGAATTAGTAGCAATCTTTACAGCCTTACCTTGGATAAAAAGTTTCCTAACTTATACTTAAACTAATATTTACAAGGATAGAGAAGTAAAGTTTGAGTGGCTAAGGTCCAACATATGGAAGGAGTTTATTTCCCTTGGTGTATCATTGGCCCTGCCTGCATATCTAACGCCTAGCCCTAAGAGTCTTTGATATCACTCTTGCACATACACCGCTTACAAGAGCCTAACAAGAAACTTGGAAATCTCCTGGCTGTTCATGGTTAGCTGCAAGATTGAAATGAGGCTCCTGCGTGCAAGGGAATCTAAGGTAAAATTGAATGTCCCTATCAGGCACTCTCTAAATAGGAGAAAGGGTAAAGCATCTCAAGATATGGCAAACCATCAGTCCGTCTCCATTCAAGGTCTTCAGGAGGAGTCATAGATGCTGGTATTCAAATCGTATAAGCTAAACCAAAATCTTCTTAAACTAAAATTAGTTGATTTTGAAAGTACGAATCTTTTTTTAATATTATCTACAATCTGTTTAAGACAGTGAAATTCGGTGTCGTGCTTCTCTAGGTCTGAGTAGGGAAAATGTTCAGCTGAATATCCCTCAGCTGATTTTTCATCTCGGCCAGATATTAAAAGCTGCCTTCGGCAGTTGAAACATCGCAAAATAAAACTAGCAGAGGCAAAGTACAAACTGGTCTTTAATAAAAAGATATAGAGAATAGAAGCTCTTCCCATAGTACACGATAGATATATATCTATATCTATCTATATATATATATATATATATATATATATATATATATATATATATATATATATATAAAGAATGTTTCTAAAAAATATATACTATTTTGCAAGGCAATAAGTTTTCTAATTTTCGTTCAATTGACCTCAAATTTTAACAGCACATGTGAAAACATGTCAAAATCCTACTTCAAGTTTTTTTTTAGTTCTTTTGAGCTATAGCAATATCATTTAATGGAAAAGAAAAGGTGTTTTTTATTTTAAAATATGTTCAACCTCAGTCGAACAAGATTTTGAATCGTGGATTTATGAAAGAGTTCTCTAATCAATGAACCACAGCAATGCAGATTAGGAATGGCGCAAAATGTTCAAAGATGAAAGAAAGGTTGCCTGTGCATGGCTAAGGGATCTGGACCACCACTACCATCAGAAAAGACGGTCGGACTTCATAAGAAGAGCAAGCCTAGAATCCCAGATTGGTGTGACCTAAGGAAACCCTTGCGATGGAAACCCTACAAGCTGCAGCTAGCTCCGACCTTAAAGGCAGAGGCCAAACGAAAGCAATTCTGTGTTGCCATTCAAAATAAATTTGAAAGAGTTGAGTTCCATGTACGTTTTTTTTTTAGTGGTGTGGCCACATTTCCTGCGAATGGCAAAGTCAACAAGGACAAGAGTCCACTTCATTGGAAGCTCACTCACTCAATGAGAATCTGAAAGAGTCATAGATCGGTCGGGATGGCGTTGAAGACAATGTAATATTGAAATGGCCTTCATGTTCGCTTGACCTCACACCTTGTGATTTTTTTAGCAATGTCTATATAAAGGGAATGGTCTGATTCCCCTCTTCTTGCAAACCAAGAGAAACTAACTCAAGCAGAGAATCACTGCCGCACTCGAGACTCTTATCAATGACATGCTGCAGCGTGTTGGGAATGAGCTGGCATATATATATATATATATATATATATATATATATATATATTGAAAATTTGTGAAATCGTTCATTAAATCCACATACCTTTGGATTTTTCATTTGAAATTTAAGTACTAAATTTTATATTGTTCAACATCAAGTCTCAGTCTCATTTCAATTTTTTTATTAGGTTCTTGGTGTGTTTAAATCACTTTTTCTGCATCGCCTTGGACAAAAATTTTCCCTTCCTCATATTATTGGAAAAGTAGCAAATGTCTTTATGCAACACCACACCTTGCAATGACACGCTTCAACTCTCTTGGATCATTGTCGATGATATCCTGGATTTCAAGGATGAATTCTAGCGTTCTGATGGTGACACATCGACGATCATAAGTTTTGCTCTCTGCTCTCGCTTTGTATTGGAATCCTGAATTTTATAAGTCCTTTCTGATCTTTTCCACCATCCTTCTGCTGACCTTAAGTAAGTTTGAAATCTCCATGTTTGTCCTTCCGATGTGTATTCTAAGGATGACCCTATGCCTATTCCACAAATTGTGGGTGTTCAAAATTTTCAATAAGCATTAATTCTGCCCCCCCAAAATTATTGTTTTTAAGGAAAAAGACCGAAAACGAAAGTAAAAAATATATGCGTACAATTAGCAATTGAAAATTTTGTTCAGCAAAAAGCCGACGACTAAAACAATAGCAAAATTCATTCAGTCAAATGATTTATTTTCTACGTTTCCAGCAAACACATTCATCCTCGGGAAATATACTTTAAAAATACATAATAAAGTCATAATTATCGACAATATTTTAATAAAGATAGACGAGGAGATATACACTAAGGCAAGCAATTTAAAACAGAGACACAGACAAATCAAGGTTTTGAACAATTCACTAATCGAAACACTAACTAACCTTTACAGAAGTACATTGATGTACATCAAACTTAAAGAGAATTTCATTAAATACTAACTCTAAAAGTAATTTAAAAATTGTCTTATAGAATCTTTGAAAAGACTAAGAATGGTAGAAGGGTTTGGTTAGAACAAACTATTTCTTCTATTTCTTATCTTGCCAAACTTTATTATTTTCCGAAGATACATAAAACAGACCTTCCACTGGGACCGACCTTAGCCTTTTATTATCTACCAACACCAATTAGTCAAAATGTCCTGAATCATACATTACCATTTTCCCAAAACTAATTTTCACTTTCTAATTCGTATGGTTTCCAGAAAGAACTTTAACACAGCAATTTATCTTCCGACAATTTTTGTAAGCTTTGAAATTGTTCTAACCAAACTCTTCCACCATTCCCAGTCTTTGCAAAGATTCTCGCGGGCAATTTTCATACAACTTTTAGTTAGTACTTAATGAAACCCTCTTTAAATTGGATAGTAAACTTTTTAAAAAGATTGATACGGTCGGTATGGGTACACCGTTTATCCTTATCAGCTGATATTTTTCAGGACTTATCATGAAGATATTTTCTTCGTGACTTTCAATTAATCTTCTATAGGCGTTTCGTTAATTATCCGATCACCGTTTACCATAATGCACCTCAGGTTAAAATGTTTTTTTGCATTTTTTTTTTAATTCGATGCATCCGAATATAACTTATAGAATGGAACGATAACATAATGGAACTCTGCCCTTTTTAGACTTGCTAATTTCTAAACAAAACTTTTGTCTATAGAAAACCCACGTTTACAAACCTTGGTTTAAACCTTTTTCAGCAGTAGATATATAAATTTCAAGCTTTATTCTATCAAAAATCTTTTACGCAGAGGATACCATCTCTCTGCGCTCTTTGCTTATATGCACTCTGAATTCCATCCTAAAAATTCTACTTCTATAATAATTGTTTTCCATCCTTTTACTTTTGCAAAATACTTAAAATCCTTTTTAAATACTACATCCCTAAACTTCCTGTTTTCTCCGTATCAAAAGATTACGCTACATTATTTTACCAGAAATGGGTAGTCTGAATAAATCCTCCCGATTAAAATTCATCCGGTTACTCAAAAATCATTATTGTCACATTAACATTTGTGTAATTTTCATTAATAAAAGATCCATTGGAATCATATTTCCCATCAAATTCATTCTCTTATGGGTCGATGCAGTGATGTTGTTTATATACATACGAGTATATTAATGCACAATGTGGCTTTTTCCCAATACATCCGCAGCAATGGGCCACTCTTCAGGCTAGGATTTTCTCCTACTTGGGAACTTATGTATCTTAAAACGGGTAAAATCTTTCAGCAAAAGGAGCATTCGGCCATTAGAGAGCAGTAGATTAAATGTAATATCAATATAACTCTGGAAGACTTTAAAATATTGGGTACGAATAAATGCCCCAAATTCTTCGTTTAGCCGAATCTCTCTACATAAAATCTGTAAACCTAAAACTCAATTCTGACCACAGATAGCTCCACTCCATTATTAATCTCATAACTACTGCCAACTAAATAATCGACAACCTTATTATATAACCCGTTTGCTTAAAGTCTTTTAGGATACCATCCGATGAAATTCTGTAAAGGTTAGTTAGTACCTCAATTATTGTGTTGTTGTTCAAACCCTTGATTCATATGTGTTGTATGTCTTGTCTTAGTATTATATCTCTCCTCGTCTCTCTTAATTTAAATATATCCAATTAATATGACTGTTTATTATGCATTCTTAAACTAAGTTATCTTTAAATTTGATGACTACATTGTCTGTATTTCTCATTATAGAATATTTCCTGAGGATGAGCACGATAGCTCAAAATATAGAAAATAAATCATTCGAATGAATGAAATTTGCTATTCCCATGGTCGTCGGCTTTCTGCTGAATATCAAATCGAATCTTTCCAGAAGCAACGACTTTGAATATAAATATATATTAGTGTAGTTGGGTAGCAGTTTTTCTTTAATGCGGATTTTGTTAAAGACCATGGTGTATTTTGCCTTAATTAATTTCCTTTGGCAACTTTCTCTTCTTCTAACTATCTTTTTTATTCCAACTTGTAGATGGTGGATCACTTGTGCTGTATTCATCTCTCTTTTAAAGGAATGTGTTTGGTAAAAACCAAACTAAATTGCTAAGCTTTCATTCTTTGAGGATCTGACAGAATGAAAGAAAGAAAGAAATAAATGAAGTGAAATAAAATGAAAAGAGAGGTGGGAGACAAAGAACAGCTCTTCCGACCCTCTCCCTGCTCCGCTTGGCGCTCATGGAGCGGCCAACGAGGAAGAGGGAAAGGCCCCGTACTCCTTTATAGATTCCCATAGTCACACTGTCTAGAGCCAAAGTAGGCTCCAAGCACTGTCAGTACGGCGGTTAGGAGTGAGAGGGAGAGGAAGAAGGTTTTAGGATAGGATAGCGAAGAAAAAAGTAGGAAAGAAAAGTGGACTTAGTTAGTCATGGGACCTACAGCTTAACGTGGAATCCGAACCACGATGTGTCTCTCTGTCTCTAACTATAACCTTGCAGTTTATCATGATACCTGTCCCACGTATCACTGTGAGTCCCGTGTGCGAATGTGATAGTAAAAAAAACGAATAGATGCTGAAGGAAGTAAGAGGTTTGCAAAGAGATGCTAATTGCCTGGAGGTCAGGCTTATTTATATCTGTCCATATTAGGTAGTACCCAGAAGCCCCGCAATGGGCGTTTAAATCGCCCATCAAAATGACCGGTATCCTATAGTTGAACAGTTTAGTAAAGTGTTGTACCGGTAATTGGGGGCAACTGGGTGGCTGGTATCCAGTTGCGGCAATGATATTGCTTAATTCCATTTTAATTTCTATAGCTAAATATGCATCCTCCAATCCTTGTATTGTTTTGTACTGCAATCCTTAATTGACAGCTATTGCCGCTCCGTCGTGTGTTTCTCCTGAAGGATTTGTGTTAATAACATTGTAGTTCCATATCTTTAGTTTCTCGTTTTCTGTTTCTTCCATGTTCTGATATTAGTATAACATCTGGGTCAATCTTTCTGAATAACCCATAATTTCCTTGTCTTTCCATCCGCATGTGTTAATTTGTAGTATTTTTAGTGTCTTAATATCCATAATCCAATTGTCCATTTTTGTTCGTTTATTCGTTTTCCGTTTAGTTTGTCCTATCTGTTAAGTCATCGGTATTTCTTCTTCTTTTTCTGGTTCTTCTTTCGTTTCTCCTGGGTTCCCATATATATATATATATATATATATATATATATATATATATATATATATATATATATATATATATATATATATATATATATATATATATATATATATATAAATATATATATATATATATACATATATATATATATATATATATATATATATATATATATATATATATATATATATATATATATATATATATATATATATATATATATATGATAAATAACACCCACAAGGAAAATTATATTAAATCACAAATTAAAGTGTTTAAAGAATTTGTACCCCCTAGTTAGGGTTTGGATGCAGGTAGCCGTATTAACCCCCCACTCCTTACTATTGAAGACATTGTCTGTCCTGACCTATGTTCTTCCATGAAGAGGTCTTTTATGTAGAATATCTCCCGAAATATAAAAGTTTCATTTCCATAGGTGCAACTGGAAAGGAAATTGAACAATAGTGGATATCAAAAGGAGAAGAGTGAATGAAATTCCGCTAAAACACAGGGTTGTTTCAAACATGTATATCTATGGCCGTAATTGTCAATACACATTTTCCACGATCCCTATGAAAAGCGCTACCGTTAAGAGAAAGGGATCCTTTGATCAGTCACAAAAGCCATTTTGTAGTAAAGGGCAGAGAGCGAACCCTTTATCACCAAAGAGAACAACGATACTCATAACAAAGGCATCGATTCGTGCATAATAGCACTTTTACATTTTAAGGGAATGCAGAGAGTAATTTATGAGGATGTATAAAAAGTGAGGGAAGGGGAGCAAAATGCTGCCCTTTGATGTTCTAACTTCGGCACTTGTGCGATATCCCTTCACTTGGAGAAATCGAGCAACCTGCCATAACACATTCTAATGACTTGAAGAGATGCATATGGATCCCGGGGAGGTTATTAACAGGATCCAACTGCTCAGCTGGAAAAGAAATAAAGGTCACAACAGAGGTAAAAAAAAGGGAGTGACTGAACAGATGACAAGACTAGGTCGTACAATTTGGATACAAAATGGAAGTTGGTCATGGGAGAGTATAGGAGAGCGGTGCCATTAATATTTATGATCAGTAATTCGCGCGTTTGAAAAGGTGTTGCATTTACACTAAACTTCCTCCACCTTAAGTGCCCAGGTATTCCAAAATCTTCAAGGAAAGTATTTAATAGTGACTTAAAACTGCTATGCATGAATTATTTAAATATTATCCCAAGTTTTCAAAACTGCACCACTTTTCCCAAAGTATCTTCATTTCAAACAGAATTATCATTCCTCCATTCTCTCTAACTAGAGATTTAAGTACCTTTATGTGATATTTATATCTACACCTATATGAGCCAAGGGAGAGTCGGAGATCTATGGAGACAGACGTGGGTAAAAGCGAATCGGATCGTTGTATGGAGACAAAACTTGGATTACTATGTCCGAGATATTAACTTATTTTCCCCTCTGCTTCTTCATTTTTTCCTAATTCACAAAGCCTTTCATTCTAATAACAGGCAACATTTTATACTTTTAAGGATATATGCCCCTTAAAAGAATCCCATTATGATATATTAGCAATCATCATTTCCTTTTACCTTCTACAACCGAACATCAAAAACTCTATTCCATGGTCGAAAAACAAACGAAAAAAATCTTATAAATAGTAGTATTTTAAATATTAAAATTTAATTTCCTACATTTTCGGAAGGGTGCCCATCAAAAAAAGATGGGCATACGACTCTCTCTCCCTCTTCTTTACATGTATACATGTAAACATCTAATTCTTTCGCACACGTACGCATCGCTCAATTCGCTCACATTAGAATTTCCAGCGAATCACGATGGGGTGAACAAAGGTTTTTCCCCTCTAAATTTACATAAGCCGAAACGCGATTATCATAACATCCAGGAAATCTCGGCTTCACATTCAAGCCGATGTCTCGGGTATGTGAAATAACAGTACCACTCTTTACGAAATAATGTCAAACGGGGCAGCTATTTTCAAGATAAAGGGAGGATCCTCGACAACAAATTGCGATATTTCGCTTTGTTTCGGGGTGAAATGAAAGTTCTGCATTTGATAAAAGATTTGGGCTCCTATCAAGATCTGTATAGGAGCAAAACCAGCGAGGAATGTGGAATAATTAAGTCATTATTGGGGACACCAATTATCAAAATCGTGTTTACAAGGCGAGTAAAGATTACGGACAAAGACAAAAGTGGCAATCTATATAATTGGCTTGTTATACCCCTCCCCCCCTTGGGAGCCTGACTCGCATGCAGAGTGTTGTCTTCCATTAATGCTTGAATTTAAAGATGGAATCAAATATTGTTTAGGTTTCAGTGAAGTTAAACAAGATTTATTGGTATATATTCAAACGCGTACATTTCCTTGGAATGGGGTGTACATCTCTAGTGTACACGTTTGAAATTCGCATGCGGACACGAGAAAATTCTGTCGATCTATGGTGCTGGTGTGATCATAACAATACAAATTCCTGAACACCGAAAAACCATTACATTCCACCTTATATTACTGTGTGGAGAAAGAGAAAAAAAGAGGCAGCCATTCCTTATCAGTGGTTTCTCACAGCTCATCTAGCGCCTCCCCCCTTCCTTCGGTGCCATAAGCTCCGGAGCCAAACGCTAATAAAAATAAAAACAAAAAGATAAAAATGAAAAACAAAGAGACATACTCAGCTGCGACTGGGGGGTGGGGCTCCATAAGGGCCCTCAGTCTTCCAAACAACAATTTAGAAAGTTAAAAAATATAAATAGGTTGGAGGAGGAGCTCCACCTCTCGCAAAACCTCAACAATCATACACCCGGTGGAGTATAAGTCACTCCACCACTCGGGATAGGGAGTAGCAACTCTGATCACCCCGGTACTGAGACAGGTTCCGCGCGCAACGTTTCCCCATACTGAAACCCTCCACTGTGAAGTAGCTCAGAGTCAGGGGGTTCAAACAGTCATCACGGTTGAGTTCAGGTGATGTGGCTTCGTCACCTTTGTGTGTCTGATTCAAAGGCAACAAAAAATGGCCTGGTACTGTTAAGACTTTGGGAACAGTCGCGGCGCGACCTTTCCATCTCTTCCTAAGCACGTCAATCTGTCTCTCCCTAAGCACGACCATCGCTACTTTACCAAAGAACACTAATTGATTGGAAATAAGAATGATACCACAAATATTTAACCGTTTATCGCCCACTTTCCTATTTCGTCCGGTTAAATTCAGAGAACTCGTGTTGGGTGATTTTCTAAAGTTTCTGTCATATGCCAAGGTGAACAATTTTGGACACCGATGACGTGATTTGATTGTCACTGATTTGCCAATTTGCCTCTTTTTTTACCTTTTCTATAATGAGAATTTACAAATGTTCTAACGTAGTGAAGTGATCTTGTGATAGAGGATTTTAAAACATTAACAAAGGCACCTCCAACATGAAATTTATGCAAGTCAAGTTCGTCTAGAAGTTGAGAGGACGAGAAATTATACCACTCTATTAAACACTTGCTCGAGTTTGGATCGGGATCCATATTTAGCCAAAAATGGATCCGCCCCTTTGGAGTACGAGGGAACGTTAAGGAGAATAGAGCAGACTCCAGGTCTCAATCTCCGCAAATATTCTCATCTAGCTATCACTCTTATAGGTGTTGGCCAGAGGTAATCCTCTTCGAGAGTGGTGTGATTACCAAGGATGATTTGTCACCGAATTTCGGCACCACTCTTGGGGCAGCCAAATGGGTTTCTAAATTCGGCTGGGTGGCTGCCTGGTTGCTTCCTCTGTGGATGCCTTGTATTCACAAGGCTGACTCCAAAAGTAGAAAGCTCTTCTTGCTTGGTAGGCTGGGTATGTGGTGATCGAAGATTTCCTCAAAGCTAAAAGGAATCTTGGAGAGAATTCAATGTTCTTTATTTGGTGGGAACTTTGGAATCGTTCTCAGATGTCTTTTTTTGATAAAAGAGTTCAGCCTCAAATGCTCTCCATCTCCCTCTCTTTACATCAACAGCTCGGATACATGAATGCGGTTTTTTAAGAGTCACTTATAATAAATTTATATATTTAATCGGTTCCCATAACATTAAATTTGTTCACTCAACTTACATTAACATATTTTATCAATTCTTACAATATTATTAAAATCAAATAAACTCTATTTAATTCAATTCATTTACAACGTGTTTACATATTTATTCAATCTTTCAATTTTTGAATTGTGGATCATAAGTAATTTAAAATTTTAATAAATTTCATTTAATACATTTCTTCGATAGGATTGGGCTAAATTATAGAGCGTAAATTGTTTTGATTTAACCCTAGATATATACTTATTACAAAAGCAAAAGAAATCCCTTGAATTGTTATAGTAAAATTGTTTCTATTTTAATCAGAGATCTCATCTTACAAACACATAATATTTAATTATTTCATTTAAGTCTCTTAAATGATTGTCAAATGTCACAACGTCTCCGATCTCGGCGCTCTTAAACAAGTAACCTTTTTTTTTTGTTAATTTTACTCAATTTATATTAAAGAAAATTGAGGAAATATAATGAACTATAGACTTTTACATGAATTTTATATATATATATATATATATATATATATATATATATATATATATATATATATATATATATATATATTAACTCATATGATATGGATATTTTATATTACTTAATATTAAAGAAAATAGGATTTATTTAATTAGCATTTGGGAGCGGGGCTTATATATACGTTAGTCAAGAAATACGGCATAAAAACAATTAATATTAGAGCGCCTAACAACTTCTGGCAATCGCATTTGAATTCGAACCTAATGCTTGATTTCACATTGTGTATACTACTAGTTGATTACAAATAGCGCGGAGTTGGGGTGCAACTAACTACTATTAAAGGAGGTATGGGGCGCCGCCCCTCCGAGGAGCTAGAAATGGAGTCATGAAATTTCCTTAAAGTGGGTGACTGTATATTCCCAATTTAGTGCCAAATTTGTACTTGTGAGACTTTATATGCACCCTCCCTGCCCCATCGTTCTGATGCATTTTTTATAGCAAACCTTTTTACCTATTATCTTTTTAACTAATATTCTTCTCAGCTCCTTTACCTCTTCCACTCATTCGTTCCCACGCTAGGTGCCACCGAGACCGGTTGATAGGGCGTTAAAAGCCCTTGAAATTTGAGAATTTTCTCAATGCGACCTAAACACCTTAACCTTAACCTATATTTAAGTGGAAAAAAACATCGAGAACCACCGTTAATACATACCACAACGCAATAGCGCAGTCGCACTCACAACCATTACAAAGACTTCATCTAAATTTAACCGGAACATTCTAACTTTAATGTTTCCACAAATCAATCCGTGAAATTATACCATTTTGGCAAAGGTAATTTGGAGAAACTTGCAATTATTCTAAATGAAAGAAAATCCTGCCTCATTTTAATGACTTACTTAACAAAATTTACTATCAATAAATTAAATGCCGCAACCCATTAAAGCCCCAATTATTTTAACTTGAGTACCCGTGTCGTCAAAATTACGGCAACATTTAATAAATATTGAATGGATAATGCTAAATGGTATGGATTAAGTAAATTTCAGGCCGAGTGGTGTTCTTGCGGAAAGAGAACTAAATTAAACTGATTTCAAATTTGATAAACTTATTATTAAGTTTAAGGTAGTGTCGTTGAAGAATTTTTGCGTTGCAGAATAAGGTTGGAATATTGACTTTTGATGACTTTATAAGGGGGATAGACCCTCTTTGCTATCAAATTATTACTTCTGGGACATTATTACAACGATACGAAGAAGTATGACGTGTTATAAAGGGTCTTTCAACAAGGACGCTAGAGCTTTGTCAGGCGATAGTGGCCATGTTGTTAAAACGACATCTGACAACCTCACTGTGAACTGTTTAATAGTACTTGGCAAGTCACGATAAAAGGTTATAGCGTTGAACAGCGTGTGCAAATCATCAAATGTTATTATCAAAATCAGTGCTTCGTTCGACAAACGTTAAGCGCATTACGTGATTTCTATCCTCGCCACAACGACGAGGCCCATCTTTGGATGAATGGATCTGTGAACAAGCAAAATTGTAGGATTTGGGACGAAAACAATCCACATGAGATACATCAGCACCAATTGCATCCCATCAAAGTCACTGTTTGGTGCGGATTTTCGTCTAACGGAATCATCGGTCCGTATTTTTTTTTAGAACAAAGCTGGGATTGCCATAACCGTCAACGGCGAGACCTACAGATCGATGATAAGCAACTTCTTGTGGCCTCAACTGGATTATATGCCTGGTATGGATCCTGACGACATGTGGTTCCAACAGGACAGCGCTAAGAGCCACACTGCTCACGCTATGATAGACATTTTTCACCAGCGATTTCAGGGCAGGCTCATCTAGCGCGGCGGTGACGTCAACTGGCCACCGAGATCATACGACTTAACGCCATTAGACTACTTTATTTGGGAATACCTTAAATCGCAGGTCTATGCGAATAATCTGCAAACAGTAGATGTCCTCAAAGTCAACATAACGAACACCATCCAGCAAATTCAGCCAGATTTATGCGAAAAAGTCATCCAAAATTGGGCCTCCCGAATACGTTCCACCAAGCGAAGCCGCGGCAGACATTTGAACGATGTCATATTCCACACTTAATGCCATAAAATATACTTTCAAATTTAAAATAAATTAAGTGCATATATCACACACAACTTGTTTTATTTACATTTAAAAATGGAGCGACCTTATTGAAAAACCCTTTAGTAGCCGAAAATGATGACGCCCGTCTTATTCAATATTACTCTAATTTATAGTTCGGTTTCCTTTATTATGGGACACCCTGTAGAATTCATATATCCCAAAATTTCGACTCCATAATAAAATTGGCAAAAGGCTTTCATAAAAAAATATCCTTTGGCATTTTTTAAACAATAACTCAACCTTACCTCATAAGATGAAGGTGAAGGTTTTGGGAGAATTCCTCCATCTTCGCCACTCTACATTTCTCTCTTTACAAACTTCTCACGTGCGATACCCTCGCTTGTTTCGTTTTCCCTTAAAAAGAATAGTTTTTTGAGAGTGGACCTTAAACACTAGAGCTTAGTTAAATGGCTAAGTTGATACTTGAAGGGCTTTTCTAAAATGAGGAAACATACGAATTATATAGATTTGTAAGGGTTCAGTGTGTGACGCTGATCTCAAGGCTAAAGATAATTTTGTGTACCGGGGCTACAAAATTAAAACTGGTCAATGGTCGTCACCCTCGTTTTTGTTTCTGCCATGTTTTGGGTTATATATATATATATATATATATATATATATACATTAAATAAGTCGTGCTTCTGTTATATACATATCTACAAGGTTCCGATTATGTCACGAAAAACGAAGCCAATATCACCATGTCAGGAAAAGGGACACCATTAGAATTAAACATATTCAATGTTCTTTTTATCGATGAGCGAAAAGGTTATGATAGATCGATCAATTAATATCCTCTCCCGTAATATAGCGATTGTAATACCCCATCTCGCTAAAAGTTATAGCAATTGAACGTTCATGGTGGGGGAGTTGATTATGTTGCCGATGAAGGTTGCCCGATTATGTAGTGGTATAAGTTACCGGTTTGTGGATGCGTGGTCGGTAATTATAAGGGTGTGTATTGAAGAGTCATCGTTGCTATCGTGCTGGAAGGGTGACGAGGAGTGTAAGCACTGGGCCTACTTTACGTCTATTGAATTGGTTCTGACTCCTTATAATCTCCCACGAGGAATTATTATATTTAAAGGCTAGATTAATACCCGCTTTTCCAAATATGTCCTTTAAACTATTTAATTTATTATTAAATATGAATGAGAATATGATAATAGATTGCCCTTTTTAGATGTCCTCATTAATAAAGATCACCATGAATTAAAACTTGACGTGTATAGGAAACCAACCCACTCGAATGCCAAAATACATTATTTTTCGTTTCACGATAATACTGTGAAAAAATTGGTAATTTCTAACCTTTTCCTTAGAGCATACAAAATATGTCATCCTTCCTATTTAGATAAGGAAATTGTCATTATCAGGACCATTTTTTCTAATATGTATTACCCCGATTGGTTCATATCGTCTGCCCATTTTGCAGCTAGGAAAACATTCTATGGTAATCAGCCTTCCCGCACTAATGACTTCAACAAATGTATAACATTGCCATTTAATAATAAATTAAATAGTTTAAAGGACATATTTGGAAAAGTGGGTATTAATCTAGCCTTTAAATATAATAATTCCTTAAACCAATTGATGATTGCCAGGAAACCCAAAGAACATATTAACATAGGAGTGTATGCAATACCATGCAACGATTGCCATAAAGTTTATATAGGGGAAACAGAGAGAAATCTAGACAAGAGATTGTATGAACACAAAAGAGATATTAGAGTCGGCAGCGAAAGCAGTGGAATATTTGGCCATTTTAGAGACAAGAATCATACGATCGATTTCAATGGAAGTAAAATGGTATTTAAATCGGCTAACTATGTTAAGAGAAGAATCGTAGAATCAAGCTTGATATCGTCAATTCCTAATTTAAATCTATCTGAGGGTCAATTTTCCTTGATATCGTCAATTCCTAATTTAAATCTATCTGAGGGTCAATTTTCCTTTAATCCTGTAATAAGAAAGCAAATAAACAAAATAGTAAAATGCCAGCCCTTCAATATGTTTAGGCTTAACCCCCCCCCCCTTTAGATTAGCCACAAGTAGGGGATTGGGGAAAAAAGAGGGGATCTTTCACGACCAGACCTTGTGTTATGCTTATATGCACTTTTCTTATATTTTCTATCCAGTGTCAGTTGAAAAAAGGTGTGAGATACACAGAAACTGTTCAGAATTAAATTGTCTTCGGAGAATGTGGTTTAATTCCTCATCTTTTCTTGCGATATTGCATTAATTTTCATCATATATATATATATATATATATATATATATATATATATATATATATATATATATATATCGTCTCCAAGGGGCGTGAACTTGACTTGTGTGTGAGAAGGACCCAGTCACCTAGTTTGTGGTTTATTTCCACCCCTTGGGGCGGAGTTTCCGACAGTTCTATGTGCCTGTTGTGCCTACATATTTCCCATAGATTTAGCTTTATTATAGGGAATCGCTTGTTATAGATCTCTGTGAAACTTCTCTGGACAGAGCCTATATTTGTTTAGCTGCTGATAAATGTTCCCAACACGTGTATGTTTGTTTGTGTGTGATCCTTGTTTTCCAGGAGGATCGCACAAAAACAAACATACGTGGATTTCCGCGCGACTCTACCGACCGCTTGCCTCAGATCTATTTGTACAGTTTAACATATATATTGTTTCATTTCCTAATTCTCTTTCGTTCTTTATTGATTAGGCTTGGCATATTTTACCGTAATTTAGACACATAGCAAGTTTTAGGATTTGATATATCCACCGAGCGTCCATTTTTAGACCTATTAAATCCTGCAATTTGGTGCCAGAGACCTACCTATTTTATAGAGCGAGCACTACACATTATCCAATTTTAGCATGACAAGAACAGCGAAGAAAATTTGCTCATGGTAATAATAGCGACCTAAAAGACACTGTGATTGTAACATTACCAAAGCATTTGTACAGATATATATATATTTATATATATATATATATATATATATATATATATATATATATATATATATATATATATATATATATATATATATATATATATATATATATATATATAAAGCACCTCAAGATGAGCCTAACACAACGCATTCGGAAACTTGGTTTAGAATTCAAACCTATCCTCTATATTTAACCTTTCACTATTGTTCTAAACATGACAAAATTTGAATATTAAAAAAATATCTTTCCCATGTGTCCTAAAATTGCACGGCAGTATACGCCCATTCTTCTCCTATATTTGGTATAAAGGTAAAATTATTGCACCTTACTAATTTAACGACACTGTATCGACTGTGAAGCACTACAATGATAATGGCAAGAAACCGCGTTTCCATATTTATCGTCATTATTTAAGGGGCCAAAACCTACAAAGTTCATAAGCACCACGTTATGATAAAGACACACACCATTGTAATATTGAAATTATTATTATTAATTCGGGTGGGGGGCAGTTGTAGACGGTGCTAAAACCGAGTGTAGGCATTAGCACCCATGTTGCAAAGCATGATAAAGGTCTGAGGTTTAAGGTATTCAAATAGAATTTAGACTGAGAAGTTTTTCATAGAGTGTATTTATCTGATGGAAGTTAAATAATTCTTTATTGCAAGAGTTTAAGAGCGTTTCTTGTTCGATTGAACTTTGTAAATTCAATCAAATATTAAATGAGGTAGATTCATATTCTCATTGCATTGGTTGCATATTGGTGAAGAGTCAGCTGTAAATAAGTGTTTGTTATACTAAGCTAATATTGAGACTTAAATGATAAGGATGACTTAATCTCTCCGATTTCCTAAATGGGGAAAGAAATAGGAAAGTTTTCGAGGTCTATACCAGTAAAATGGGGAAGTATTTTTATTATATTGGAACCGCTTTATTTTGCTGTTACAAAATAGATTGTAAGATTTCCCTTTATGTGTAGGGAATATTTATTTAATATGCATATGTGTTTGCTGATTTGGCAATCGCATCATTGTGTCATAGGATCCAAATTAATGAAAGTTTAGCAATTGTTATATCAGCTCTGATTTTATGTATTCGTCTTACTAAGAAATGACCTCAGTTTGATTGGATTGCTGCAATGGATGACATAGATCAGAGCCAATTTACTTATATTTTTTATATTGTTTTATAGCCAGGGTTAAATCACGATTTATAGCATATAATTCCGCTCTATAAATATTTACTATGTGAGGTAATATGTATAACAAGTCCATATTGTTGACCAGGCCTCCTGAAACAAAATTTCCATCCCTGGGACCCATCTGTGGAAATAATTGTGGTGGGTTAAGGAAAGGAGTGGATTATTTCAGCGATAAGTATATTATATACAGGTGTCGATTTGTAATATATTGGATATTGTGTTAAGTCGAAGAGAAATAGGACATAGGGAGGTGGTAGTTCATTTATTTTCAAGAGAGGGTACGAAGAGAATTCTTCATAAGATGCTCTGATGATTTTAAAAAATCTTTGCAAATTTTAGCAAATAGTAAAGGGGAGGATCTTGTGTATTAAAGTTGTAGTTGAATGATTTTGATAATAAAGATATTATTGTATGATTTTTAAATGGTAGGCAGCAGAGAAGGTTTTTTGCTTCTAAGTTGTTGACTTCTTAATAGGGGCATAATGGTTGCTTCTGGTTTTAAGGTGTTGGTTGTTGTGCGTTTTAATGGAGCCAAAGCAAGACGTAGAGAGGCAATTAAATACAATCTAGTTTTCCGTTGTATCAGTTTCTTTATCAAAATGAAATGAGGCATAGGCCCTTATCGATCGTACAAGAGTTGTGTACATGTGAATAAAACTCTTCCTGTTAGCCCCTCTAGTCTTACCTGGTAACATTTCAAGTATATTAATACCACTTAGACAACGATTCTTAATATAAGAGAAGTGTGAGTCCTAGCTAAAAATGAATTTTAAATTAAATAAAGCTAAGGTATTTGTGAGTAAAGACGCATTTATTATCATCATCATCACCATCACTAACTCTATAATTTAAGAAGGTGATTTTTTGGAGTATTTGAATAATAATTTCATCTTAGATTGGTTATGACTTATGTAAGTATATTTAGAATTTTTATCAAGGTAATTTCTAAGAATTTGTTTAGAGTTTGAAAAAGCAAAAGAGTTTAGTTCAGAAAAAATAAATATGATTATCCAATGCTTTATAATGTTTTAAAAGAAAATGAATTACAATTGGTAAAGTTCAGAAAATTTATTATAATTTAAGTCAGGCCTCTTTTTTTATTTTATCTATAACTATATTTTAGCAACGTGATATTTTGAAAGGGGGAAAATTTAGTTTAGAGTTCCTTTTTAAAATTATTATAATTGGCGAAGTTCAGAAAATTTATACAAATTTAACCATGGCTGCTTTTTTTTAGATTTTAATCTTAGTAGCGAAGCGCGACCTCCCGTCATAAGAAAAGAGGCGAAGTCATTGCTTGGTTTCTCCATATAAAATTAAAGCACGCGTTGCCAATTGTTTATGTGTCGTTATTTTCCTTTGGAAAAGATTATATATTTCAATTTTTCTCTTAGAAAAATAAAGACCCCAGGTAAGACCGATCTTGAAAGGATCGACGGAATAATGAAACAGGCCCATATTCTTCTATATGTTGTCCAGATACCCGAAGGACATAGCCATTTGCAAAGATTCATTTTTTAACTTTGCCAGGTCAAAAGTCAAATGTATGATTAATGTAATTTAGAAAGAGGGTGGCGCTGAGTAGGCTTCCTTCGGATAGACCAGTTTCTGTACGGAATAACTCTAATAAAGTTGTATGTAGAGCTTTATTGAATGAGCCTGTCATAAAAATTTTCAGATAAAAATGGGTAGATTTGCACGTAAGACAATATCGTATTTTTGTAAAATAATCCATGATCCCATACGAAACCATAGGCCTTAGTTATACCAACTGTGTACAAGGTATTCGGGCAGAATTTGACGTTTATTAATGTATCTTTTTTTAGGAATATGTTAATGTATCAGTGAACAATCAATGGCGTTGGAATATAGAGCAAAGTTTTAATTGAGTAGAAAGGTAGCTTACATGGAGGACTAGAAGCCGTATTAACATTGGAAAAGTATTACCTGCATCATGATGATTCGCGCCGGTTATCAAAATGCCAACATTCTGACTAGTGGCCAAAGCTTTGTTAACACTGTAAAGGCTTTACGACGTCATATAGGCAATAACAACGGAGGTTATGAAGACGTGGCCAGCAGAAAGAAAAACTGCATGCGTTCTGACTGCGTCTACACCCTGGAATTCATATAAGAACTTCTGCAAGGAGCAATTCCATAACACCTACAACAACACGTGATGTTCCACGTATCATTAAGAACAACCTCACCCCAAATGTGATCGTCTGTGGGTGTCTCGAGTGTGGGTGACGCCATGCCTACACACTTGTTTGAGTAGGCTCTTAGGCTCAATTCTGTCGGCTATGTGGAGCTGTTGGAGATTGTGGTCAAACCCTGGCTAGAAAGGGTTACCACTGGAAGGCCTCCTCCGGAGAGAGTGAGAGGTAGTTGTCAGACAATTTCAACGACATAACTAGCACCACCTTCCGGCCTCCTGCATCTCCCAATTTTAATCCCATGAATTATTATGTGTGGGGCGCGATTGAGAAAGATACTAAACGCTCTATCTGCAACTCCAAGGCAGAGATAGTGGCATAGATCAAGGAGGTATTCGCAAATCTTCCCAGAAACAGTGGGGAACGCATGCGCCATCTTCCGGAGCCGTCTTGAAGCCGTAGTGGAAGCTGAGGGCGGCTATTTTGACTAAACTGTTATCTCCCAACTATATGTTGTCCAGTTGATATTTTTTTTAATTTTTAAAATACAAATATTTTGGATTGAAATATTGTGAAGGGTTCTTTTATGGAAACCGTCAAATTTAAGCCAAACACGATGTATTTACTCTGAAGAAAACTTTCATGACCAGAAAAATCTAAACGATTTTAGAGGGTTAAAGGTTGAATGAGCTTTTATAAAGCCACTTTGAAAATTTCTTATTATATTATTTTCTATTAGAAACTTGAGTAATCTCGATTAGCTGGTATGATTTATTTGGGGTAGGTAATTTACTTGTTTTTGAGGATGGGGCTTAGGAGTAAGATTTTCATTTATTAAAAATTGTACCTAAAATGGCAAAAAAGAATTATAAAAGTCAAAGAGTTTTCAGAGTTCGCTGTGAGAAAGATGTTGATAGATTTCATTGGGGATATTATCTATTCCGAGTGTTGAAGAACCACCAAGTTTTATGACATTTTAAAGTTTATTTAAAGTGAAGAGACACTTACGAGTATATGAATAATTTTCTTGGGTTTCAAAAATCATTGAATCTAGTTCTTTTTTTCCATATAAACAAAAAGTTGTGTACAATATTTAGTCGCGTGCGAGTCTAATCGCGAGTGACTCTACATCTAACATGTCGGTCGGTCCCCGTTTTGCTTTTTTTATAGTTTTTGTAATAACATCATAACTATTCAGCCGATTCTAACAAGTTTGAAACCCTTATATTGTTTTGCATTCTCTTTAGAATAATATAATTGCCAAAATCCTCCCAAGGTTAGCCCGCAAATTATTTTGTTTTGGCAATAACATCATAACTATTCGGCTTATAGTCTGCTAGACTAGACTAGTCTATAATAGGCTATACTCTGCTAGGCAAGCCTAGAATAGACTATACTATGCTAGGCTATATTATGCTAAGAAATAATGTACAAGGGTAAGATATACTATGCCAATTTAGGCTATAAAATGCTATGCTAGATATTATATAGTATGTTGGGCTAGACAATATTAAGCTATGCTTGACTAGGGGATAATAAGATAATATAGGCTATACTTATCTAGGATAGTTTATGCTAGGCTCGGTTATACTATACTAGGCTAGGCTAAGCTATGTTAAGCTATACTAGGCTAGATAGGGCTATACTATGCTATGCTAGGGTAAACTAAAGTATAATAGGCTAGATAAGGCTATGCTCTGCTATGTTAGGTTGCGATAGGCTAGCTAACCACGACTATAATCGGCTAAACTCTACAAGGTTATTCTAACTGAGGGTATGGTATGCTATACTAGTCTAGGATATACTAGGTTAGGCTTTAATATGATACGCTTGACTATATTATTTTAGGTGTGGTTATTCTAGGATAAGCTATACCAAGCTAGCCTATAGTATACTATGCTAGACTAGGCTATCGTATGCAGGGATATATTGGCTAGGCTATAGTGGCCTATTCTAGCTTGACTATACTAAGCTAGGCTACTCTAGGCGACGCTAGGCTAGGCTCTGGCATGCGATGCTAAACCATACCTGGTTAGGCTAGGATAGGCTAGAGTAAGCTAGGCTACACTAGTCAATGCTGCACTAGGCAAGGCTATATTAGGCTAAGCTGCGCTAGGCTAGACTAGGGTGTACTAAGCTAGGCTAGGTAATACTAGTATACGATAGGCTAGGCTATACTAAGCTAAGATAGGATAAAGTAGGCTATACTATGCTAGGTTATACTCGTACTAGGCTAGCTAGATTATACTAAACTAGGCTAGGTTAGACCCGGCACACCTAGGCTAATCTACTTTAGGCTTGGCTATACTAGGCTAATACAGGGTAGGTTATACTATGTTTGGCTATAATATGCTATGCTATACTAGGCAAGTTTAGGCTAGGTTTTTTTAGGTTATACTAGGTTATGCTACGCTAGGCTGAGCTATGCCTAGTTATGTGGCTATACCAATGAACTCTCATGGTTACTCCGGGAATTATTTTAAAGCTTTGAAGGTCGTAATGTCATAAATCAGAATCAGTGAGGGCACGCGACTTTTTCTGAGCAGACCTTGTTTATACTATTAACAGTAGGTAAAGGCATTGCTAGTTCTTCAGCAACTTGTTGCTTTTATGAGTTATCTGTCCATCATCATTTAGAGCAATGAGATTGAGGGATGATTTTTAGTCGCGTGCCAGTCAGGTCGCGAGCGACATTACATCTCACCATGTCGGTCAGTCGGTCACCGTTTTGCTTTTTCTAGGGTTCTTGTAATAACATTGCATCTATTCAGTCGATTCTAACTTGATTTGATTGCCAAAGTCCTCCCAAGGTGAGCCCGAGAATTATTTTGTTATGGCAGTAACATCATAATTTTTCGGGCGATACTCTGCTAGACTAGACGAGGCTATAATATGCTATACTCTGCTAGGCAATCCTAGAATAGTCGATACTATGCTAGTCTATTATTTGACTAGGTTATACTATGCTAAGCTATGCTAAAGTATAATGTACAAGGGTAAGATATAGTATGCTAATGTAGGCTATAATATGCTATGCTAGGATACCATATAGTATGTTAGGCTAGACAATAATAAGCTATGTTTGACTAGGGTATAATAGTAATATAAGCTATACATGTATAGGATAGTTAATGCTAGGCTAGTTATGCTAGGCTAGGCTAGGCTAAGCTAAGCTATACTAGCCTAGGCTAGGCTACGCTATGGTATGCTAGGTTAGGCTATGATATACTAAGCTATGCTACACCAGGCTAGTCTTCGCTATACCCGGCTAGGATAAGTGAGGCTTTGCTAGGGTAGGGTAGGCTATGTTATGCCTGTTATGCAAGCCTAGGCTAAGATCTAATAGTCTAGTGTAGGCTAGGCAATACTATGATATACTATACTAACTAGGCTAGGCTAGGCTAGGGTAAGGTAAGGTAGGCTATGATATACTATACTAGTCTATGTTACTCTACTTTCCTAACTAGGTTACGAAAGGATAGAATATACTAGACTAGGCTCCAGAGAACTAGAATAAGCTAGGCTATACTAAGATATTCTATACTAGACTAGGGTAAGCTAAGCTAGGCTACACTAAGTTTATTATACAATTATAGGCTGCGCTAAGCTAGGCTAGGTTATACTCTGCTAGGCAGGCCAGGTTATACTTTGATAAGCTAGGCTCGGCTAGACTAGGATACACTTTGATAGGCTCAGGTATACTATACTAAGCTAGGTTATTCATATATATACTACTCATATGATAGGCTATATATGTAAGTCAATACTAGGCTAGGGTATACTAGAACTCTATGCTATTCTAGGCATTCTATGTTATGATATACTAGGCTGTGCTATACATTGTATGCTATGCTATCTAAGGCTATACTACGCTAGACTAGGCTAAATTATACTGTACCATGATAAGCTAGCATAGGCTAGGGTAGGCTAGGCTAGACTATGGTTGGGTGTGCCATGCAAAGATATTCCATGCTAGAATAGGAAAGGATATACTATGCTAAGCTAAGCTATACTAGACTAGTTTATACTATGCTAGGTTAGGTTATACTATGCTTATACTATATTATGCTAAGCTAGATTAGGGTTACTAGCCTAGTGAGTTATAGAAGATATATAAAAATAAATTTTCTGAATTTCACCATTTGTAATTCTTCGGGTTTTAAAAATTTCAAAAAATTTCGTTACTTATATTTATTTCTGAACTTCACCATATTGTTTTTTTTATATTATAAAAGAATTATTAGCAATAACTTTGATAAAAAAACATAAGTCATAACCAAACTAAGATGAAATTATTATTCAAATACTCAAAAAAATCCCCTTCTTAAATTATAGAATTAGTGACGATGATGATAAGTTCACCCAAAAAATATTACCGTCTATAATTTTAAAAGAGTTTTTAGGTTTGATGAATTATTTAAACAAAGCTAAGGCTATGAGATCCTTTTTACTCGTGTTTCATGCCATTAGTTGGCGGCTTTGTTATTTGGGCGTTTATATAACCCTCACGTCTCTCGTGACTGCACACATGGCCTGCAGCTTACGTGACCATCTTAACGCATCTCTTCACACTGAGTGTTCGAAGGCCATTTGAACACCTCCATGGGAACATCTTTGAAGCTTTTCACATCCTTGTTTGTTAGTTTTGTTGTCAATGGTGGCTCTAAGGCCATGCAATTTAATTCAGTTAACTCTGAAATATTTATTGTTTTGATATTTATTGTGGGCATCTTTCTCGTTTGGAAAGAGCTGTCGCCCAATTGGTCGTTGCCTTTGTTTCCTCTGATCTCTCGGATGATTTCAACGGCCTTTATTCGCATTTCTGAGCATTCACTGCAAAGCACAGCTTGCATTATTGCTTCAGAGCGACCATACCAAGCTGACCGTTTTACCACTGGAATCACGATGTCTCTGATTGTCTGCCGTTGCGTTCTTATTTGTTGTAGTTTAAAGAGCAGGTGGTGGAGACCATCGACGCACATGGAATTGAGTTTAAGGTTGAACCAATTGGGTAGATAAACTCCAATAATAAACTTAACAATTAACCAAGTTATTCAGCACTTTTCCCTTCAATCCGTGTTTGGATATTCAAATTATGCAGAAACAAAGTGCTATTGTCAACCAACGACTGTGACTGACGGGTCCAATCTCCAAAAAGGCCAATGACTGCGGTACTTTCCCTTATCTTATCGCTTGTGCAATACGGTACGCGTAGGACTGATCAGTGCTGAGATATTTAACGATTTCGTCGGGCAACACGGGAAGTGGATCCCCACAATCAACCTTTGGAAAATTCTTACTAATTTCAAGCTGAGTTGCTCCATCAAGCATGTTGCCAAGAGGGCTTGACCACTTGTTGTTGCTCCTTATGGGGCCAACAACTTCCTGAATGAGATGAGGCAGGGGTAATCACCAGTAGGTCATATACAATCTAAACAAGTCTTCTTCCAAGTTTCTTCTCTAAATGTGTCATCACACATCACTTCCATTCTGTATTGACTGCTGTTGAATCGCCACCAATAGCCTGTAGTGAATGATCAAGTCCTTTCTCTTGAAGCCAGCGCAATATATGATCAGCAATGATTTCTGCATGTTTTCTCCCGTTAACCTCAGGTTCTGGCACGAAGTGAAATAGAAATCGGCCATCAGGCTCGGAGCAAACGTAGTGTTCCTATTTAATGAGACTAGGAAACTTCCTATGAGCTCCTTCTACTTCTAGCATAACTTTTGCTTCGTCTATTCTTCCATCGAACAATAAGCATAAGAGCCCTCCGTCTTTCAGTTCTTTCTCTTGCTGATTGGATATTTCTTTCATGATTTATTCTTGTGCCCGTTTAAGTTTATTGTGGTCGATCACCAACGATGCATCCTCTTGGTTCATAAGCCCTGCATCGATCCAAGCAGCCGTAGCACTTTTCGAAGCTTCCCGAAGTCCAGTATGATGGCGAATACTAGCTAAGGCAATGTTTAAAATATCATTTGTGTTATACTTACTTCTTTTTGGTGAAGGTTCAGCGAGATCGTCCTAACTACTATCAGCGATGTTGCGTCTTGTTCTCCCAAAAAACTAACATAGAACTGGTCTATTTCTTCACGAAGTTCTTCTTCTCGCCGAATGAGTTCATCCATTTTAGTTTTATTTCTCTGTTTCCTTTCTCCGATTTTTTTTACTCTTTTAGCTGCGGCAGACTGATTTTTTGTTTCTGCAAAGTCAATTGAATCAATCTGCATGCTAGCTTTATCTGCTTTCTTCGTCATCTGAGCACTTACGAAGGCCAACTCTAGAATGGAAACCTTTTCTAACGAGGATAGTTAGAATCAATGTGGGAATGGTTTCCCTTTTTACATGTAGTAGAACAACTATCTTTAGAACACATTTGTATTGTGCACTTGCAGATTAGGATGTCAAAGAGTGTCAAGTGTTTGAAGGAATTCGTTTTTCTTTGCCAAATTTCCTCTTTCAAGTGATGTATCAATTGCTTTGTGCCACAATTTAGTAAGTTTCAGTTTAATGCTGCAATGCTGATTAATCACAGGTGGTTGGAAAAGGGCATTAGCTTTTTTACATTGATGCATAAGCGGATCTATCATGTCATTTACGACGTCTTTGTCAGTATAGTTTCTTCTCTCTCGGACGTTTTGGTCGCGAAGAAAAATTCCCAATCTTAACATGTATCTCACGGTTGGAAGTTCTGATACAGGAAGCACCTGCCCGTTATCAACTAGAAGACTCAAATGTGATGATTGACTTCTTGTCTTCAATTTCGACATTGTTTCACCATCTAAAAATAATGTCAAACATAGGTAATTTAGTGCACCATTCTAAGTTTTTACTTTTTAGTCAGAGATGCAAAATTAATGTAATTAAAAATGTACTTTCGAATAATACTTCATAATATTTATGAGATACTTACTATGATTGAAAAGAGGTATCCGTCAGTGAAAGGGGCTACAAGTGAAGGGGAGTGAACACTAGCATCTTGTATGAAAACTGGAAGCAGACTGACTCGTCACTCGAGTGGCGCGCACATCGTACTGACACCGAGCATACAAGTTGCAACAGGAATTGAGCTGTTTACAACGCCCGTATAATATGTTGTGCAAAAGCTAATGACTAATAAAATGTTCTAGAATTTTACTGAACTGGAGTAATTTAATGTCTCAGCCTTCATTTGAAAGAAAATCGAAATGCAGTACATTTATTGGAATTTAACTGATTTGGAAAATTTGAGGCCACAATGTATATAGATACCGGTTATTAATGTTCCCTTTTCTTTGCAGTTCTCTTCTATGGGCATAAAAGGGCACACAAATTTTGCTACACAATTTTATTTTTAGAAAGTTGAAAAACTTAACACACCCTACTGGTGTAGCTTAGCTAGCAAGAGTAGAAATTACATAAGATATATTTCAATTACACCCTAAGAGGTATAAATAGAGTTAACTTAGATGGGTCTTCGAAAATAAGGGGATTTGGGGGACACGCTTACGAAATAACCTAATCCGACTAAAGAATCTTTTATTATGAAAATTATCTTTATGGGAAATTTAAAGATGATGTAGAGAATAACATACGAGTTCGAAATAGCATTTTAAATTCATTTAACGCGTTATTTTACAGTCTACAAAAGTTTTTCTCATTTATAGATTTTTTTTTATAAAATATTATTTGTCCGAAAATTTGAATCTTATATTTAAGTAATGCAAATTAAACAGTACCATAAAATGCTGTTTACGTTCTAAAATTTGCCGTACGGTGGTCTTAGGAGAGTTGCGCGATTTCACAGCCTTGGCACCCTAAGTTATATAGCTTGACAGAGGATAAAGAAGATAAAGAAGTAAATTGGGAAATGGGTTGGAAAAGAAATCAGAACTCCTGGAGTGGAAAAAGATAAGAGAGTCATCTAATTCTCCCATTCAGACTCGCCTCGATCTATCATCTGGCTTGGAGTTCGGGCAAAAGGGCCTCCGCACAAACCGCTCCACAAACGATTCGGGAGAAACATGTTAACGCCACACAATGTGTGGAGTTGCAGGTCGCTTCCTGACGCACTTGGAGAGAGGTAAGGATAACAGAGAAAATAGGAAAGGGTAACCATGAAATAATGCATAATAAAACTGAAAGTTAATTCAGGATTTACATTGGGTGACTGACGCAACCATAATCTAATCATTCACTGTTCAAACACCCCCATAAAAGATAACACAGTAAACCATGTTTGTTAGATGTTTCAGGTTACACATCAATGCTCCTATAACCTCCACACGCCTTTACGCGCTATCAAACCCCAAACCACTCATTTTACAACGCAAAATTAGCCTTTAATAACAAATGGGGTGAAGGGGCGGGGCATGTGCTGTAGTATCTTGTCTATAAATCCAGCCGGGCTGAAGAGGAGCCGGAACACCCCGGCCTATTTTCGCCGTTTTGTGTCGCTGGTGCCTTGCTTCCGAGGTCGTTTTATTGTGCTCTCGATTCCAGAGAATTGTTTTAATTTAATTATTATTATTAGTGCCACGCGCCTCATTATTTGATCGGGCATACCTTATCGCATACTGAAACCAACACAAATATCGGAAGGGTAGTACTGCGTTTGCCAATAACTAGCGACCATGGTACCCCCTTCGTGGCCCAAGGGAGAGACCGCCGTTCCATGTCAATGGAGTGTGGACTGAAACCTCTTGGACGAGTTTGGTAGACGAAAGAGTGATGTGTTTTATGCGAGGAAAGGAATAAGAGACAGCGGTTTTGTAAACGGTTATGCACTTGAAGACATGTGCGGATGGAACTACTGGCGTGTATACTAGAATCAGTGCTCTAAAGTGATCACCAGGAGCTCCCTAATAGTGCCGCAATTTTTTTGTGACTGTCATCACCGGGAATCGAACCAGAGTATTTAAAATACAATTTTTCCTAT
Source organism: Ceratothoa steindachneri (assembly GCA_963969495.1). Lineage (NCBI taxonomy): Eukaryota > Metazoa > Arthropoda > Malacostraca > Isopoda > Cymothoidae > Ceratothoa > Ceratothoa steindachneri. The sequence continues at coordinate 143,037,956 of OZ018320.1, read as the reverse complement.
ATTTGCGCCTATACAAATCAAGTTGATGAAGACAAAGCGATACGTGCAAAAAAAATGAAACAAATCTGTTAGCATCCTATCGTTTCAATTCATGAAACTCTTCAGGGTTAATAGAAAAATATGAACACTGTTTTAAAGACGAGGAAAAATAATTATTAACATTGATGAAGATAGATAACTACTATATACAAATCTTTCATAAGAGGGATGATCCAAACGAATCTTTAAAAAGCAAGGGGAACCATCCGTTTGTTTCAATCCCTGAAACTCCTCAGACCTTTTTAGAAAAGTCAAATTACCACTGTTTATAAAGAGTAAGTAAATGAAAGGGAAGAATAAGGATAGGAGACTAAGATTGGCCTTTGAAATTCATATAGATCCAAGTATATTCGATATAAACTCGTTTTAACATTTTTTTATTAGACCTGAAGAGTTTCACAGATTAAAACAACCGTCAATTCCCACCCCCTCCCGTGCCTTCAAAAAGCACTTCACGAGTATTGGAGTTAGAATACTCAAGTTATTGAACTCCTGATTCAATTTGGAGTAATTGTGGTGGTCAAGAACCCCTAAAGTGCAATAGTCAGCCTCCCCTTGTGGAAACTACTTTCCTGGTCGTCGAACCCCCTGTCTCACGTCAGTATCCTGAGGAGAGTAAACACAAGGTTATCGAAATACCCAGCCATCTTGAGATGGGACAGGGATGAATGACATAAAAATAAGCCGTTAACACCATTACACCAGACATCAACCCTTTGATCAACCATTCATTTCACGTATCAGAAAGTTCATTCCGGTAAAGCTCCGATGCGGTCACCATCCAAAATCCAACATATTTAAACACGTGGGTACTATAGCACTAATTAGCTACATCCACACTACATCGGGTAAGACCAGGAATGCTCTTCATCTACGCCTGTTTCAATTGTCTATTTTATCTTTCAATTTCGCCATCTCCCAGACATTCCCGATGGAGTGTACAAGTCCTTATCAAGGCTATGATAATAGCATACGGTCGGTGTACTTGGATGGCGAAAGTGAAGGGCAAAATAACTATTTGAAGCAGTTCTTTTTAGAGCTGTTAGATTGATATATTGAATACAGTCACTTGATTGGCGTGGGTGGGGGTCGTCGCCCAGGACTGACCAATGTAACGTGAAAGTAACTAGCTATTATTATTGTAAGCGCATACCCTGGCTACGTTCATTAAAATTTAACTGTCGATATTCAAAGATCTTAGTGACCTAAGAGAATTCGACATTTTCATCCGTTGTCACCAGGAACCAGACCAAGTTCAGCAAAAATTCAAAATATATCCTAACTTTTATATTTCCAGGACAAACTTTACAGCAGTAGTTTTCAACCGTGGTGCCTCGGGAGCGACCAAGAAATCATTTTTAAAATGCCAAAATTGCAAACAATATGTATTTCAAACATTCAGAAAAAAAAAATCTCAAGACACTTTTGAAGGTATTTTGAAATTAGCGTCTCTTCAGTGTGCAACATAAAAACAAGGAAAAGTGAAAGAGTGAAGACAGTGAATGAGAAAATGAGAGATGACTTTCCAACTCTACGCCCCAATATTAAAGAATTATGTGATACTCATCAAGCTTAAATTTCCCTTTAAACTTTTGAAGGTAAAATTAATTTATTTTCTAATTTTTATCACTAATTTCAATTAAATTGGGTTAAATGTCCATTGTGGTTAATTTTGAAGTGTTTTTCACGTAATTATTTATACGTAAATTATTTTATATTGGGGTGCCACGGCTGCTTCTGGATAGCAATTAGAGTGCCACTATCATAAAAAAGGTTGAAAATCACTGTTTTACAGTTTTACGGAGTTTGGGATTTTTGGGAACATCCCCTCTGATCTTTGGAGTTCGTTGAGGTTTTCGGACAAAGGGATGACGGACTTTAACCAGTGGTAACTTCCTGAAATTTAAAGGGGGAAATACAAATATGATTTCTAGGAGGACATTGGTTAGATAGTAAAGCACTAAATGGTATTGGTGATGTAGTGTACAATGGCATCTTCCGCAGAAAGTTTAGTGAAAAGCTCGTCAAAAAATGTAGTAAAAATGTATGGAAGTTTTACGGGTACCGAAAAGTAATGTATTTTCGTGTGCTATTGTAGTTCAATACAAAAATAGATTTATTAACTTAAAATTCAATTCTCATCAATAGCAATTACATATTCTCGCTTTGAATCAAGTTGCCTGACTCCACCCTGATTTTTTCTAAGAGAAAAAACATTTAATTTGTGTCTCAACATCTTCATTGGTTTTGATTGTTTTCCCACTGCTAAATTGTTCAAGCCTTCTAAAAAAATAAGTTTTTATCCATCCATGATGAGTAGCAAATTGTTGAACACAAAACCTTGCCCTCTGGAGTCAACTCTTAAGGCCACCAGATCCCCTCTCTTTGGACCTTTCCAATTTTCTTGCTTTACTTTTGAAAAGCGGACAAAAGGCGGATTAATTCTTTTGCCTAAGTCTTGGGATGTTTTAGCGCGGATCCTCTTCAACTTTCCCTCTTCCTCTGTCACGGATAGATCAAAATCAACCCCTCGTAACCTTACTAAACTATGTCTGGTATTTGATAACCCTAGCTCCATCAACATACACACTGCCTATGTTCTTCGTTTCACGTCTTGCATTGATGCCATTACGAACTTACTAAAGAATGCGACGTCAAATGTGCCGCCATATAAATCGTTTATCACCCATGCGTTATCGGAGACAAGAAAAGGAAAATATGACTTGAACCACTCACAACCACTGTCAAAGTGATATCTGAAATTCATTTTAACCTTTAAACCGCACAACTACTGTGTACCAGGACTTTAAACAGTTGACGTGAAAATATGTACAACATTAATTTCCGGCACCCTTAATATATAGGCCGAGATCCTCGGCCAGGCATTGGTAATGAGGGGCCAAAACCTACGCTCATTGCTGCCGCGAAGGTACACAATCATACAGATGTCAGCTGCAGCATGGTTTCTGGGGCACAACTGACCACACCGTGAGGGCCATTAGCGAAGGATCGGTGGATTGTCGGAGAAAGCTTGGAATTAACTTTGATAGAAAGATATTCGAGAGGAATGTGTATCCCATGAACTAAGTTGGGAAGGAGTGTGTGATGGAGTTGATGGTAGGCTAATTTCGTGGAGTGTTCGAGTGTTCTTGAAGTGGCTCAAAGGATGAGCCCCGAAAGTAGTATGGGTTCTAACACCCTGATAGCCACAACAGAGAAAGGAGTCTCCTAGTGGAAAAAAGATATGACCAGCACTGTGGGTTACGCCTTTTTATTATTTACAGTTTTTTATTCATTTGATCATTTATTTTTTAATTCATTCATTCATTTATTCAGTTACTCATTCTTTTAGCCTTCTTTCCTTTTATCTTTTTATCTTTTATCCTTTTATCCATTTCATCATTAAACATTTTAAAATTTTAATATTTTAACATTTAAATCTTTCAATCTTTTAACCTTTCAACATATTAACATTTTAACCTTTCAACCATTTAATTTTTTAAGCATTTAACCTTTAAACCATTTAGCATTTTAACCTATTAAACTTTTAACCTTATAAACTTTTATTCCTTTATCCCTTTAAACCTTTATTTTTTATCCTTTTAACATTTTATTATTTTTTCCTTTTTCCCTTTAACCTTTTATTCTTTCATTCTTTTATTCCAGCGATGTAGTCGGGGTGAGGAAGAAACAAACGCTGATCTGGTCGCTCAGTCCTCGCGTACTCTTTGTGCCCTCATTGGCAGATAATCTCGATCTCCGCGCGGCTTGCGGCCATCGTGGCGTCACGAATACCGTACCCCAAGGGGTGTCGATATTCCAATTTCTTGAGAGCACTCTAGACGCTTTGTGATTTGCTAAAGATCACAATCCGGTCTCCGAACCAGGCACGACGCATTATCTCCCATACAGAGAGGTGTATTGCAACCAGCTCGGCCGTTAAGATAGAGGCAGCGGGTGGTAGACTCCCGCTGACTTCAAACAGAGGGTATACGGCGTGAAAACCTATCCAGTCCTGGGACTTGGATCCATCCGTATACACTGGCACGGGATCAGCATGACACGAAGTGTGCTCTGAAAAGGCCGAACGCAATATTCCTGGGGCTGTAAAATCTTTGTGAGGAGAGGCGTGGCAACAAATAGATAAAGGTGGTAACTTCCAGGGTGGCGTCATGGGCAGAACACAGGCACCACCTTACGGGAAACGATCATACTGCGGGAGGTGATGTCATCTATGAAGTAGTGCACGAGTTCCCTCGCATAAACCACTCTTTCACGAAGTTTATGGTAGCTTGCGGTGTTATACTCACCGGCGAGGCATTAATTCTCCGAAGTGCAATACTCATGGCCGCCTCGGAGGGGTCCGACGGAAGAGCCAATAGGCTCTCGTCCAAGAAATGGGTCACCTTTGACTCTCTATCAATCAAGCTAACAAATTCTATCCTTTGGAGTGGAGTGGCTAACTAGAAAGCGTTTGAAGCCAGCGGGTTCGAAAACGCTAGGTAATTTCTCAATCAAGGCTCCGTTAACTGCCCTTAGGAAATTAGTCTTAGTATGCCCTACTCCCCACCACGATGGCGCTTCGGGGCCGGACGTGCTGATATTGGCCTGGTCACTTGCAGAAACAACAGTGGACAAAACCGTACCGGGTGGCCTCGCGGAGAAAAAAGAACTTTAGTTCTCTTTGTCTTCTTCCTGTTCTTTTGGGGGAAGGAGAGGAGGGGGAATGAACTCGTTTCTCTCCACCGATGGAAGAATATCCTAGGCCGGACGAACCAGCCTCAACAAAATCCTTCTCCGAGATGGAGAAGGTCTTACATGTCAAAGGGGCACCAGCCTGGGGAGGAAGTTCCTCCTCTCCTTGTGAATCCTCGGGGGCCCGAGCCGTCTGTGGAGAGGCTTGCACAGTGGCAGACTCAGGTTTGGTGTTTGGTACGGAGCATGAAGTTGACTCCATGGAAGATCCTGCCATCTAGGTCTGAATCCCCTCCAGGACAATTGCCATATCAAGGGGGAGCCTCCATATGGCCATTGTGCCCAAGACATCCGGATCCCATTCTAGGTTCATTTTGTCGTGTCTCTGACCAACGACCTGACCTCCATCTGTAAAAAGAGTGGTCAGGCACACCGATCTCCCCGCCACAATATCAGAATACATGTCTTCAGGACTGCAGGGGGCATGGCCCGACGGGCTTCGCTTTTCCCTGGCCCTAAGTGTGCTGCCCTATCAAGTCGCTCCCTCCGGCATCTGTCGGTCTTGTCTGCCTGCTTGTCCTTTTGATGGTTCCCTATGATAGAAAAGGGGGACTGTTATTGGTCGAAAGATAGCGTCCTCCCTTTGCCGACACCACAGAAGGGAGTGAAGAGAAAAGTCCCGCAACTGTATGCCTAGGAGAGCACTAAACCCTCTTATCCGGTAGAAGAGGACTGGAGAGGCCCCTGAAAAAGCACAACTGGGGCCGCAACTCCTTTTCAGAGGAAGAGATGCCTGAGAGCGGCTCCCAAAACTGCAAAGGGCAAGCTCTATGTCGCATGCGGATGGTAAGAGAGGAACCTCTCCACTAGTCGAAGGATTGTTTCTTGTTACCTCATCATCCTCGACACCTAAGGAAAGCGAGGCCGCACTTGGAGCTGGATCCTCAAGCGTATTCCAATTATCGTCTTTTATTCTACCCATAGTTTAGGGAAAAGGAAAAATAAGGACACATGGGAAGTAGATACCATGACCCCCCTTCCCCCCAGTGACTTGGGAAGTTAATAAAGTCTCTATAGGATCAGAAAATTCCAGAATGTGATCAATTATACATACTCGGCTATCGCATCAGGTATTAAAATAATAATAAATAATACTAATAGAAATACTACTACTAAATAATATTAATAATAATAATATTACCAATAATAAATTAGACTACTTATAATAAAATAGTAATAATAATACGCATAGGTAATAATACAATAATTATAATACATAATAATATATAATAATACATAATAAATAATAATAATAAATAATCATAATAAATGATACTAAATAATAAAAAATAAAATATAACTAATAAATAAATAAAATGATAAATTTTGGTGATTCATAGTCGATACACTGTCGATACATCATATGTTGTGATTCAGTGTCGATAGAAGCTTTGTGGTGATTCAGAGTCGAGAAATTGTCGAGACAGGCTAGGTAAGAGCTGATTCATAAGGATACATTGTTGATACAGTGGTACCTCTACTTACGAAATCAATTCGTTCTGGAAATCGTTTCGTAACGTGAAAATTTCGTAAGTAGAAACGCCTTTTACCCTATAAATGCCCTAATCGGTTCCAAGTACCTTAAAAATCGGACATAAATTTTTTATAAATTACAAAAATGCATCAAAACCTGTAACAAATACATGTTAGAATTAAATTACTGCACAATAAACATAAAAATGAGAGTTGTACATAATGTAAAGAATAAAGTTTTTTTTTCTCCTTTTTTTACTTTAATGGTTCTCTTGTTTAATTGCTATCGTTGTCACCTTTCGCCTTCTTCGGTTCAGGTTCACTCTCAGCAGTGGTTTTTGCCTGACGTTTTGTAAAGATCCGATCCAAGGTCGTTTGCTTTTGTCGGCTTTCAACAATCTTTCGAAAATGTGCAAGGCAAACATCATCATAGTGAGCGATAGCCCGATTAGTGAACACTTTTTCTGGATGATTCTTTTCAACAAAGTCCGAAACTTCATAGAATTTTTGTAAAATGTCTTTTATTCGGGCTGTCGGAATAATGGCTGCCTCCTCTTCGTCTTTAATGAACTCCTCCTGCACTGCCGTGTGTTGCATCGCCTCCAACTCCCTCAGCTCCTCCATCGAAAGCTCTTCGTGGTGCTCCTGAATCAACTCGTCGATGTCCTCGTCATTCACCTCAAGCCCCATGCACTTTCCCAGCGAAACAATTTCGTCAACTTCAGGTCCAACTTTACCCTTCAACTCATTGTTCACTGCCGACTTCCTCTTCGAAATGACAGAGAGGCCTTTGGAAGGAGTCGTAGCTTTTAGGGCTTCCTTTTGTTTTAATATCGTGCCAATCGTTGATGGATTACGGTTATATTCTTTGGCGAGATCAACCAAACGCATTCCTTTTTCGTACTTTTCTATTATCTCTTGCTTTGTTTGTATGGACAAAACAACTCTCTTCTTCTTCTCACCACTTTTCCCAATCACTTTCTTGGGGCCCATAGTGAATAAAAGTTAATACACACACGTAAAGTTGCAATAAACACTAACAAAAGCTGACGAAAACTTTTCGAACACTTCGTGCTTTACTAAATTTCGCTAGCGTGAGACTGAGGCTTCGGTGATCCTCGTGGGCTGACGGGAAACCGAAGGGGATTCTGGGTATACGCACATACACACAGAGGTCCATCCTAGCCAATGGGATGCCACGAAGATGCTGGGCAATAGCCAATGGCAGAGCAGCTCGGACGTGCCACTTTCAAACCAAGATACAGGATGCTACAAGTATTATTACATTCGGTGGACTCTGGGAGCTGTGAGTAGCAGCGCGTTTTTGAAATTTTCGCCTTTCGTATCCTGAAATTTCTTTCGTAACAAGAGGCAATATTTTTCCGAAGAAGTGTTTCGTAACCTGAAAATTTCGTATGTAGAGCCTTTCGTAAGTAGAGGTACCACTGTACAAGATATGAAGTAATTCAAATTCCATACAGGCTGTAGCAGAATGCCCCTTTTGATCACTCCACACCTGAAACCACTTTTGTCGTGGTATTCTATGTGGTCGTGATAGGCTTTGTTCTAAGAGTGCTAATTTTGTTGTTTTAAAGAAGAGCCGCTTCAAACACCTAAAGATAAGAAGGAAACGCCCAGGAATTTCCAAAATAAACTTATATTTTAAATTTAACAAGTTTACTACACAAAAACTAAACATGAACCACAGAAATACTCCGAATATTATAATACACAATGATTACTTCAATTAACTAGACCCTCTAAAATTGGCTAAATTCGATACGCACTTCAAAATACAAGATTTAGGCTAATTGTCTCTACTGGAGTTCAAATACCTTGGTTGCTCTGGCGGCTGGTTTGAGTTTGACCTTGAACTCAATGCGCCCCAGACACCACAGGAATCTGGTAAGTCCTTTGACGCGTGCTTCGACCAGATTGTTGGAGGTGGTCAAGATCACAAGATACTTTGGCGAGTGTAGCAGATGGGGGTCCACACGGTATTTAAAGGGGGGGGGTTCAAGGGCGAAAACAATCACGGTGCTTTAGGAGAGAGTAAGTTGAACTTGGTTCTTAAACCAAGTTAACTTAGAGTTCAGTGTGACCACCGGGTAACGGGCTCGAGGGGGAGCTTTTCTCCTTCGTTAAGTAATTCCTTATGGGTGAGGACTGTACTCGGGGTGGTAGGGTCTTCTTCAAGGGCGAGGATCAAGGAGGGGGGTTTCTCTGACGAGTATAAGTTGAACTTGAACAAGTTAACTTAAAGGTCGGTTTGGTAACCAGGAACTAGCTCGAGGATGAGCTTCTTCTTAGTTCCAGTCTTCCTCAAGGGCGAGGATCGAGGGACGGGAGGTTCTCTGACGCGAATAAGTTGAACTTGGTTCCTCAACCAAGTTAACTTATGAGTTTGGTGTGGCCACCGGATAACGGGCTCGATGGGGGGGGGGGGGCCTTTTCCGTCTTCTTTTCTTAATTCCTCAAAGACGAGGAATATCCCTGGGCTTTAGGATGCACCAGGATATGAGGAGTCTCTTTGACGAGAGTAAGTTGAACTTTACCAAGTTAACTTAACGTTCGGTTTGATAACCAGCGACTAGCTCGAGGATGAGCTGCTTCTTAGCCCCCTTGGTAGCCCTGCCTCTCTTGCAGGGAACTTCGTAGTCTGGCGACTCATGTAATTTATCTGTCCAGTCTCGGTAGCCCGGCCTCAATCTGGGGACTTCGTAGCCTGGAGACTGACGTATTCTACCTCGTTTTTCCCGAGTGTCTCTTATTTATACCTCATCACCCCACTGGGGTAGGGGTAGGAGGGGGGGCTTGTGGACGGGCCCAGGAGGGTTGTTACTCCAACGGTTTTTCTCATCAAGTCTCAATTCTGCTCCAGCTGGCTTTCGAGCTTGAGAGAAACGAGTCCTCTAACTTCTTACTTGAAGTGAAGTTGAATATACTCTCGTAGGGAAGATCTTGCAGTTTACAACCTTTCGGCTTTTCATAGCGACGAGTGGCGAGGCGCTGTGGTTACGAGTTTGACCCCACGGTGCCGGGGCTGGATGTCTTTACGGTTACTGTCCCGTGTCTCCACTGAGAGAGAACGGGCGAGTGATGATTCCCCTGCACAGGCTATGTAGTGTTTCAAAATCAATTCATTATCGATACAGGCTATGTTTTGATTTAGAATCGATCTATAGTAGTTTCGATACAACCTATCTAGTGATTTAGAGTCGATATAGTGTCGATGCAGGTTATGAAATGAGTCTGGATTTTTACCTTATCGATATAGTCTATATAGTGATTACTAGTCGATGTAGGTTCTGTTGTGGTTCAGTGTCGATACAGCCTATGTGGTGATTCAGTGTTGATAATACAGGATGTGTAGTGATTCAGACCCGATACAGGCTATGTAGTGGTTCAGTGTCGATAGAATGTCAATTAATGCTATGTAGATTTTCAAACTCTACACCTTGTCAATACAGGTTAATTAGTGAGTGATTCAGAGTCGATGGTGCAGGTGCAGGTTAAGTATTGCAATCAACAAACATCCACGAGGCTGACAACAGCAGCGAGAACGCATCGAGCGGCAAGGGGGAGTATTCGTCATAATCGAAGCACATATCCTGTGAGTGTTCAGGAGAGATGAACACGGAGTAGGAACGAAGATATCTGTGTTCAGTTAAGAAAGCTAGGAGGAACTTGATGAATTTCTGCTGCAAATGTAAATAATAAGACAGAGGTAATAAAATATTATGCGAATGCTATGAGAAAGGACTTGAGAACGACTCCTCTTTGTTGAAAACGTTAGAGAAAAAAACAATTAATCAGGGGCAAATATCATCTGAATGAACGCTAAGGAAGGAGGAAAGTCAGAAATACTGTCACACTGTCATAATCTTGTCAGCATAATGCAAATATGAGTAGATAGAAGCTTACCTAGTCACTGGAGGGGTAAGCCAGCCCAACTCAATGCCGGTCCCAAGCTTGGATAAATATGAATGGCATCCCTCCCTAAAGTTTAGGCCAAAACCTTAAAAGATGAGTCCTTTACCGAATTAGAAACGACTCATCGAGAACGGCGACCACGGGTAGGGAAAGGCCGAGAAGAAGAAAAAGCGGTTATGTAGAGATTCAGTTTATATTGGTTATGTAGTGATTCAGAGTGGATACAGTGTTGATAAAGGCTATGTAGGTTAGTTTAAAGTAATGTCGGTGTTTGGGAACTTGGGTGAGTCTGTGTTTATATGTTTAGGAAGTTTGGCTATTTGGGGGTTGGAAGTTTCATGATTTATGCTTCTCTGGATTTTGGGGATTAATACCCGAGTCCTTTGAGCCATAATCGGCGAGCGTGTTCGTCTTCCTCATAAGCCCCCCCCCCCATCCCCCATGTATCGGATGGTAAAAAGATCAGCCCCCTCTTTTCGAATCAATAAATTATGTCGACTGAACAACGAACTTATATGAGCATGATAAATTATGTGGGTGTTGTATGTTTATGTGTGTTGGATATATTGTGTGAGTGAAGTGTGTGTTTAGAGACCATTTATTGTTTCTTTATTTTATTTTTAATTAATCTCTCCCTTCCACACACACACAAACCAGGCTGCTTAAAATAACTCATATCGAAATGGAAAAACAGCTTCCGATTTTATCGGCTAAGTCACATCGGCTTTGGTTAATCACCGGATGGAGTTAGATAAGGATCGACTTTATAGCGATTTTTATACGCTGTAGGGACCCTGATTTCGGACCCCCACGTTAAAGCATCGGGCCCCAATAAGAAATAAACAGCCCCCATTAAATTGAAGATTGTTAGGAAAGCAAATTATTTTTCTCCTTTGTGGTTTCACGATAAAAATTATAATCCCACGAAGGCTGAAACAATCAGAATGAATAGACGAAGGGAACCGACAGACAAATGAAGAAAAGAAGAAGAATCAGACATGGTGAGAATATAGAGTTTTTTAAATATATATTTATAGTGAGACCGAACGCTGCCATTTCTGGCAGAAGGTTTGTAAATATAGATGTGTACATAATAGAATGAAGATGAACAAAAAGACTAAATGAATATGCATGGGCTACATATAGAAACAGATCCAACTTCAGGCGTTGAGGCTTTGAGGGTAGGCAACTGGAGAACCATAGAAAAGTAAAAAATTTATATGCTGATTAAGGAGGGGTATCATAACCGAAATTGCTCCGGTTGAAGTGGGAAATTTGTGATTACACCGTAGTGGCATAGTGAGGATATGGGACTGAGCAGTGCCTAGTTCGTTCATTTAGATAATGGAGAGTCAAAAACCAACATAAGACAAGTTTCATCCTAATACAAACCCCCCATTGACTATGGGAGAGGGGTATCTTTCTTCATCCATGCCTTCATCCATCAAAATCGGATCGTATGAGGGAAATGACGAATTTTGCAGGTCGCTTTTGCTAATCTATTATTTTCAAGCTTCCGCTCAGAGCAGAATATTTGCTTTGACGCTAATCTCATTTGGTACACGGCGCTATGGCATTTGAGGACCATAGGGAGAGGGCTAATCCCACCACCTAGCCCCTATTTTCTCCCTGGAGCCCACATATCCGTCTACATTACGAGACCTGATTGACAGATTTATTTTTATTTGCGCTGTTGAGGTTCCGCTCACAGGAACGGCTGCTGGTCACATGAGGATAAAAGTATAAAGTCAAATATATATATATATATATATATATATATATATATATATATATATATATATATATATATATATATATATATATATATATATATCGTGCGAGAGGTATTTGAACATGTTTTTAGTATGTTAATAAACGAATTATATTTCAGCGAAAATAGGTATATTTGAATGTAAATTTGTGCAATTAGACTTGGTAATGATTTTTAATTAAATTATTCTAATAAACCGCCTTCGGCTTTGGTGACGGTTTCTTCAATGCAGTACTGAAACCGCTGACTCTATATGGTACTTATCCATTTCGGACATCACCTGGACAATGGTGGCCATTAGTGAAGCTATAGTATTATGAGGATATCGATGATTAGTCTCCCTTTCAACAGCGCTCCGCACTTAGTTTCCATAAGATTCAAATCTAGCGAGTTTGGAGGCCACTTATTGGGTGTTACATGATGGTAAAGATTGTGACAACCATTCTTGGGTTACTAGGTCTTTGTGAGAAAGTGCCGAGTCTTTGCTGAAACACGTATGGCCTTCTATTGTGCAATTCACCTTTCCAGGGTTGATATCAGTTTCCAGAACTACACTCTATCCAACAGCATTTAAACTACGAAAATAAAGGTGGAGTGGCATGACATGACGTTCGCTACTCACCCTTCCTAAATCCATCACAGTGTTTTAAGTTTCATCTTTGTCAAATCTTGCTTTGTTTCTTGTGTATTTGCTGCCAAGCAGTATCATTGCCACATCTGCTCTGAATGGACAAAAGCAAGAAACATAATAAAGAAATTGGAAGCCGCGTTATTGCATTTCAAGCCACCGGAAGAAATCTCCAAAATCAATAAACATTCCACGACCAACAAACAGTTCAGACAATCATATGCATTTAAACTTACACTGCCCAAGTGAAAACGCTGCTAAGATCATAAAACTACATATATCTTATTACCACATGATATTTTTAACATTGTTAGGAAGGTTAATGTTGATCCGCATACCACTAAGAAGAAAATATATTAAAATTTGGCTTCAGGTAGAGTTAATATTTCAGAGAGGATAGTGAAGAGGCATTATGGCGGGTTTTTTTTTGTGAGGGGAGCGTTATCAGTTGATAGTGGTCACTAAGTTTATAATGGGTTGCTTAGTTAATGAGATACCGGAAGAGTACCAGTTTAGAGGAGAAATAACTGGGGATGGGCCTGGGTTACCTGTAAAGGAGTGTCGAACGAAGGCGTTTGAGGTCTTACCCTCGAGTTTGCTCTGACTTCTAAAGTTCTTACGGGGAATCCGTTTATAGGCTGGGTTATAAAAATAACATGGTTATTACTGGGTTAGAGGAAGGACTCGTAAGGAAAATGGTGTTTTGTAGGCTTTATTCTTGGCTTAGGTCTACTTTAATTGGGTCAAACGAGATAGTCGGGTCTTACTCTGTTTTGTTGTAAGTTTCTCTCTACGTTAGATAATTAGGGCTAAGGACGGCTGGATTTAAGGATGAGGAACGAACTCGTGACGCCAATAAGATTAATGTGAATCCGGAATCAAGAGGGATGACTGTATCCTACTAGTAATAGTGATGTTATCCTTTTGGGAATTCTCTGCCTGTCATATTTATACGAACTTCCATTAAGGGGTCGTGACTAAGTTATCCTTAATCAGAGCGCGAGGTTGAGGCTCACATGTTAAGGTATGCTCGTTTGTTTCTTTGTTAAGACTGCTGGGTGGAGTCAAAAGGTGTGTGTGTGTTTCAATGTAGATACATTTGGCCGCATCCAGGCTGGTATCGATAGCAAGGTGATACTCATAGCAAAGTTGATTTTGTCGTTTCGCAGATCCACGTCAACTCTATCTGGTCAAACCCGACTCCGTTCCAGCTGTCTCGTTATCTTGTATCGAGACCTTTCGGCTCGCAGCTGTTTATTTGCGTGTGTATGTTTGTATGTTCGCGTAGGAAACTCCAACTATTCGTTTGACTTCTTACACATCTTTTTTTTAATACAAGTACATTTGTTATTTAACACTTTATATAATTATTTCGCTTTATTCTACATTAGTTCATTGCCACTGCATGGCAAATTATTTCAGTAGTTAATATGTATGCCGAATTTCAAGATTTCATAGGTCCAACAGGGTGCTAATTTGTGAGATTCCTCATTGAGCCTACTTCACCTTGCAATTCGAACGTCGCTTCAATTTCTCCACAAAAAAATACCTCCATTGCTATAGGGTTTGCAATAGAGCATATCTTCATAAAACTCACTTTGCCATAAGTCTTGAGCTTGTAAAGTAGCACTTTAACAGTGCTAAAACATTTTGTCAACAGTATAACCATTATCAAACAATGAAAAGAAAAGTGAACTATTTAGCAGAATACATGCTTGATGCAAGCTGGTGAAACTTTTCATCTCAAAGACCCCATATCACAACCGTAAAACAAGTGAGAGAAAGCATAACGCTATGGGAGTAATTATGCGACTCATGTTACAGAAACGCTTCATAAAATTGATGAAACAATAAAGATTATTCTAGTGGCCGAGAAACGCTCTACCGTCAGCAAGGAAACTGAAGTTCGGTAGGCAGTTTTGTTTTCAACAAGACACCGATCAAAAATTAATGTTTTTGAAATGCTACCACAAAGCCTAGACATAAATCGAATATAAATTATTGAGATGGAATTAAAAAAGTGCGGTTACCAAAGCAACCCAATGATTAACGACGAATGATATGTGTACTTTAAAAGGGAATTGCAAAGAAAAGTCCTCGTGAATCATGCAGAAAGTAAATAGAAAAATGGCATACATTTGACATCTATAATTGCTAAAACAGATCAAGCCACGAAAGATCGATAATTATTTTGCATCGGTCTGGAAAACTATAGATTAGATTTTTTATCACCCTTAGGATGAATATACAGCATTTTTTATATCTCCCAAATTAATCAAGCATTAATAGAATAAATAATTAAAACGTCAGAGCCAGTGACGTGTGTCTAAACTTCGGCTCCCAAATGTAGAGGCCTTAATGCCAAACTAATGGTCGTTGGAGAGAACATAATATTTTAGGAAAAATTAACAAAATCTCACTTTTAATTGAGATTCGAGAGCTTATCTAGTCCATAACTAATTTGAACTCAGCGCAAAGATTCAATCTTAATAGTTAGATCAGGACAATTTAAGCTGGTTATAACCTTTTATTACCAAACAAGTAATCTATCTTAATTCACATCAATGAATAATAATTTACCCCTATAGAGTAAGAAAGGGAATGGGTTCGATCCTTTTTCTAATGTATTTCTTCCTTGCAATCCTGGTAAGAAATTGACATCTCACGTTGCGATAGATATTTCAATTTCCATTGCTACAAATACCGTATTAACAATTAATCATAACTTTTGCACTGCTCTGGATTATTTGAATGAAACTAATTCTCTTTGAATTTAAGCCTTTAAACTTTTAATTTATTCTCTGTAATAAATTTATAATCCTATCTTTATCCTATCAGGAATCTCTTGCGTCTGAGTACACTGCTAGTTGGATACACCCTCTCAAGTTCATTCCACAACTATGTTTGGACAAAGTGAGACAATTACTATAAATTAACACCAAGACGGAAAATGAGAAATGGAAAGAGAAGAATTTTCCCATTGTTCAAAATCAAACGAGACTTTCTTGATATTAATCTATTTTAAGTCGACCTCCAACTGTCATCTAAGTATCTCTGAATTTCATTGAGAGCATCCATTAATTGCATTTAATCAACTGCTAAAGAAAAATCGAGAAAAAGACAATTGAACCTAACCAGGCATAATTGCCTAATCCAAACATCCTATAAAAATCACTGTTGTAAATAATAACTAGTCATTTCGATGTATTTACGATACCTTCACGAGCTACCACAACTTCATAACGCATAATTCCCTTTTCAAAAATCCAATATAATTCGAGCACGTCTGACTTCTATCAATAAATAATTAAACCCTCTAATGTACATAATAAACAGATATGTACGTAAAGATGAGTCCTCCGCACGTAATCTTTCTGCCGTCAAAGTCTACTTTGCATTCCATAAAACATTTTGTTTCTCTTCCCACACATAAATACATTCAAACATGTCGGTCGTTTTACATGTGAGTCACCTATTCCGTAATCAACTACATTTTATAGCTCTTGTTTCGTCCTCTTTATACACTGAACATAACCATCGCTCTTATATGTATGCTTTGCGAGTCACTTCAATAATTGCAATGCATTCTCTCTTTGTCTACCATAGACGCGAATTATAATGATCCTCGCAAAATGTATCCATAATTACATTACCCAAATGATCATTAAGCGATTGTTAAAGTCACTTTTACCGTCCTTTGCAAACCTCATTTGCATTGAAAGTTTGAGTTTCTTTCACACATGATCTCGCATTTTAAGCCATTTGACTTAAAGTAGATGCATCCAAGCAGCCGAGAAATGATTGTTTGTAAATGAAGTGCCAGTTTCACGCAAATTGCTTCAGAATTTCATGTAATAGTACCTCTCTTCGTGACTCTTCCACAAACATATTATGCGACATTTAAAATTCTAATATACAGTCGTACACGTATCAAATATACATACTTCTTAAGAGTACTTTTCTGAACGAATGGTACATAGTCATTTATTTCTTGAATCTACCAAGCTTTTTTGCTCTCCATTCATATTTTCTCTCTCGTCATCTCATCTTCACTCATTCATTCTGGTTTCCTCTCTCGTTTTTATATTTTCCTGTAGGTTAGCTACTTGTACCTGAGCCTGGCTAAAGGTTTTTGATTTTTCACAGCTTTGTGATGTTTCATAGGGGGGTAGCGCACGTTATTGAGAAAATTACCATTTATAACTGATAGTTACTATCATTGTCAATAACTACCTCCCAGAAAATTGCAAGCTTCTTAATACCATTTCTATAGATAGGTCTTTAAGGGCCAGGAGGGACAAATTAGAGGGTAGTTTTAAGGATTCGCCAATCAAGATGTCCTTGTAAACTTCAGAATAGTTGGTAATCCAATAACAAATATGAAGGGTATGAGAGCTATTCCCAGCCTAAGTCTTCAATCTTTTCAGATGTGATTCTTTTTGTGTGGGGCCTTGCATTGTCATTATGGAATAAGGTAAGGCCTTTTTATGTCCAAAAGTGTTTATACGACTTATTGGCTGACAATAGATGCCTTCTATAATCTTTGAATAGCTGGTATCAAATGAAGGCAGATGATATCATCCTAATTTCAGCACACGCAAAAGCTTTCCTTCAATTCAGATCTCATCTGGGGTCGCTCTACATTACAGATAACATTTGGGTAGTTAAATCTGGTAAAGGTATTATATATCCACTTTATTAACGCCAGATTTCAACCAGTAGTTATGATATCACCTGATAGAATCCACTTTAGTCTTTCCAACTGATATCTCATTAATCCTTTAGTATATTCTTTTAATCCTTTCTTTCAAGTACGAAACTGATCCTTGTGATATTAAAGACACCACGCCTGGCTGTGATGAACATGGGGTGGATGTACTTTATTCATTTTATGCTATTTTACTATCTTTATCACTCATTGCTCTTCTATTAACATTCAATCTTTCCACACTGAGGTTAAATTCTCCGATTTATATTAAATCGAGTCAATATTTGGCTTCCACACAAGCCGATATGACATAAATTTCAAGAGTGATCACCGCGCCTAAAATTGATCGTCGCTATCTTTGCATCTTTAGTAAACACGTGAATTTCAATTCTCATTTACCCCTCTGCAGGGGAACATCGTATATGTATATACCATATGTACTTCTCTGGGTTATTTGTATGTGTGAATGTCTCAAAAGAGAAAGAAGAAGAGACAGCAATGCTTAGATTAGTGTGTGGATGGAGATGTAGGCGCCGAAACTATAACGGGCAGCGTGTCCGTCAAAAGGCCTTCACTTCCCTGCACATGCTCATTTGTGTCTCTCGCGTTGGGAACGAACCTAGTACTTAATCAATAGAAGTCTAATGACTCCTGGTCCACAAGAATAACGAGAGCTCCATGTATTAAGTATATAGGAACATGTCGGGTGCTGGGTACATACAGTGTTTAGGATTTATTTATTCATGAAGTTGTCAGATGATCTTCGATAGGTCATATTAGATGTTATCATCTGTGAAATTGGGGTATCAGATGAACTTGGATAAGTCCTAGTGGTTTTTAAAATCAGTGAAATTGTACTATCGGATGATCTTCGATAGAATGTGGTGGCTTTTATCATCTCTGAAATTTAGCTATCTAATAATCTTCGATAGGACCTAGTGGTTTTTATCATCTTTGAAATTGATCTATCTAATGATCTCCGAATAGGACCTGGTGGCATTTAACATCCCTTGAATTGAGCTATTGATGATCTTTGATAGGAGCTGGTGTCTTTTATCATCTCTCAAATTGATCGATCGAACGATCTTTCATAGGACATGGTGGCTTTATCATCTCTGAAATTGAGATATATGATGATTTTCAATAGGACCTGGGGAGTTTTTTCATCAGTGGAATTGACATATCTGATGATCTTCGATAGGACCTGGTAGCACGTATCATTTCTGAAATGGATCTATCTGATAATCTCCGAAAGGACCTGGTGGCTTTCTTATCTCTTAAATTGAGCTCTATGATGATCTTCAATAAGACTTGGGGACTTTATCATAGCTTAAATTGATCTATCTGATGATCTTCGATAGAACCTGGTGGCATTTATCATCTCTGAAATTGATGTATCTGATAATCTTCGATAGGACCTGGTGGCGTTATCAACTCTGAAATTTAGCTATTTGATGATCTTCAATAGGATCTGTGGGCTTTAGAATCTCTGAAATTGATCTATCTGTGATTTGGATGGGAGCCAGTGTCTTTTTGCTTCCTGAAATTAATCAATTTGGTGATCTTCGATAGGACCTGGTGGCTTTAAACAACTCGAAAATTGATATACCTGATGATCTTCGATAGGACCTGTTGGCTTTTACCATCTCGAAAATTGATCTACCTGATGATTTTTGATAGGATCTGGTGGCTTTATCATCTCTGAAATTGGGTTGTATGGTGATCTTCGATAAGATCTGGTGGCTTCTATCGTCACTGAAATTGATCTATCTGATAATCTTCGCTAGGACCTGGTGGCTTTTATCATCTCTGAATTTGACCAATCCGATCATCTTCGATAGGACCTAATGGCTTTTATGATCTTCGAAATTGAGCTATATGATAATCTTCTATAGGACCTGGTTGCGTTTATCATTTCTGAAATTGGCTATATGATAATCTTGGATAGGAGCTGGTTTCTTTTACCATCTCTCGAATTGATCTACCTGATGATCTTCGATCGGACATGGTGGATTTATCGTCTCTGAAATTGAGCTATATGAGGATCTTAGATAGAACCTGGTGTGTTTTATCATCAGTGAAATTGATTTATCTGATGATATTCGATTTGACCAGCTGGCTTTTATCATCTCTGAAATGGATCTACCTGATGATCTTCGATAGGACCTGGTGGCTTTTCTCAGCCGAAAATTAATCTATCTTATGATTTTCGATAGGACCTTGGGCTTTATCATCTCTGAAATTGGGCTTTCTGATGATATTTGATAGGACCGTGTGGCTTCTATCCTCTCAGAAATTGATCGATCTGATGATCTTTTATATGACATGGTGGCTTTATTATCTCTAAAATTGATCTATCTGATGATCTTAGATAGGACCTAGTGACTTTATCATATCTGAAATTTAGCCATATGATGATCTTGGATAAGACATATTGGCTTTATCATCTCTGAAATCGATCTATCTATGATCTTCGACAGGACCTGGTGGCTTTCTCATCCATGGAATTGACCTATATGAAGATCTTCGATAGGACCTGGTTGTTTTTATCATCTCTGAATGTGATAAATCTGATGATCTTCGATAGGAATGGTGGCTTTATCATCTCTGAAATTCAGCTACATGATAATCTTCGAATGGACCTAGTTTCTTTTATCATCTCTGAAATTGACCTATCTGATCATCTTCGATAAGACCTAGTGGCTTTTTTTTACCTGAGAATTTGTGCTCTCACATGATTTTAGAAAGGTGTTTCTAGCTCTTATCATCCTTTAAATTATGCTATCATTGATATTTGATAGATCCCGGTGCCCTCTATAATGTGGGAAACTGTACTATAATACTTTCCGATTAAGAGATAAACTCAATAAAAATCATTTAACCCCTGAATGCTGCGCCTAAATTTCATGAGTCTATCGACCAATCCTTTCCTATTTTACAAAAAAAATATCGCCAAATCTTTGCATTATATTTTAAAATGCTTAATGGCGTTAAAATCGCCTTGATTTTCTCCCTGGACAGAAATTGCACCTGGGACACCTTGCAGACGTTTCTCGTCCAAGCCCAGCAGGAGGGATGAGGTTCATCCCGCTGGTGTGTCCGCTACCGTCTCGAGATAGCAAACCATTATTATTTTTAACCACATTTCATAGCTGCTTCATTGCAGTTATTTTAAATAAAATGTGTTCATAATGGAGTTTATTTCTATTAAAAATAGACATTAAATTGCTTCGAACCCTTAAATAATTCGATAGATTAGGTTGATAACAAATTAATGTTTTTAGAAGACATAAATCCTTCTTGGAGTTAAATCTTTTATAATCTGTAGTAATACATTTATCTTTTTTAATCTGTGGTAATTAATGCCTTGACCTTTCATAATATGTAGTAATGCGTTGACCTTTTATAATCTGTAGTAATGTCTTGAACTTTTATAATCTGTAGTAATGCATTGATCTTTTATAATCTGTAATAATGCCTTGACATTTTATATTCTGTAGTAGTGTCTTTACTTATTATAATATGTAGTAATGCCTTTACCTTTTATAATAAGTAGTAATGCATTGACCTTTTATATTCTGTAGTAATGCCTTGACCTTTTATACTCTATAGTAATGCCTTGCCCTTCTATAATCTATAGTAATGCCTTGACCTTTAATAATACGTAGTAATGCATTGACCTTTTATAATACGTAGTAATACCTTGAACTTTTCTATTCTGTAGTACTGCCTTGACCTTTTCTATTCTGTAGTAATGCCTTGATCTTTTATAATCTGTAGTAATGCATTGACCTTTTATAATCTGTATTAATGCCTTGACCTTTAATATTCTGTAGCAATGCCTTGACCTTTTATAATCTATAGTAATGCCATTACCTTTTAAACTATGTAGTAATGCATTGACATTTTATAATCTGTAGTAATGCCTTGGCCTTTTATAATCTATAGTAATGCATTGACCTTTTATAATCTGTATTAATGCCTTGACCTTTTAGAATATGTAGTAATGCATTGATATTTTGTATCCTGTAGTAATTCCATGATCTTTTATAATCTATAGTAATGCTTTGACATTTTATAATACGTAGTAATACCTTGCCTTTTGATATTCTGTAGTAATGCCTTACCCTTTTATATTCTCTAGTAATGCCTTGACCCTTTAGAATATGTAGTAATGCTTTGACCTTTTAGAATCTGTAGTAAGGACTTGACCTTTTATAATCTGAGCTTTTCAAGCTTCACTATTACCTAGGCCTTTTTAACTGTAGTAATACCTACTTTTTTAAGTTAATAATGCATAGGTCTTTTTTTAAGCTGCAAAATTGGTTTGGGTGCTACATGAACTGTCTGATGGACAACGTGTTAATATCGTTTCATCTCTTGCTTAAAATGCCCACCAAGGAGCCATTTTGGGACCAAATTATTACGGGAGATCAAAACAGTTTTTTTTTACTGCAATATTAAAAGCTCAAAACAATGTCTTGTTTGCAAAACAAAACCTTCCTGAGCCTAGCCGTGGTCTCCAACAGCACGAGGTTTTGTTTTCACTTTGGTAGAATGTGAAAGGAGTTTCTATTCATTATGAACTCCTCATAATAGGTAACCAATCGTTGCATCCCTTAAATGTTCAACATATACAACATTAAATTGAAGCTGTTGAACACTAACGTCCCTCACTAGTGAACCGGAGGATGTTTCTCCTCTTCCTCCTTTATCACATTCGACGCCCACACGTGGCAAGTTGTGTGTCCAAGAAAAGGATAATGCGTTAGGTTGGAAATTTCTTCCTCATCTTCCAAATTCACTGGCCTTTACACCATCCGATTACAATTTCTTTAAGCCATTACAACATCAGAAAAAGAGCAAAGTTTACTCTGTTATGAAGAAGGTGCAAAAGGATATAAAATCATAATTTTCATCAAACTCGAATGAATTCTTCAAGAAAAAGGAGTTAAGCGATAGGAGAACATTGCCAATAATGAATGGAACCTTACATACTTTGCTGAATAAATTTGGGGGGGGGTTTTTTTATATGAAAAAAGGATTTAATTTTCGTTGAAAGAAAGGACATTAATTTCTGGACAAACTAATACATTCACAAAATATTTCGTCGAGGCACATTATGTGCTGATCCATTTTAAAGACTGGCACACGTATTCAGTACTTCGTCCCGGGTTAACTTGTTCAAATAGATTCAATTAGTCAAGAAATACCCATCCAGGAGAATAGAAATCTTAGCAAATCTAAGTATTAAAAGAACAAAAAAACATTGTTTACTCTAATTAATAAAAATGTGATTATATCCGAATAAATGAGGTGAAATATGAGTTAAGCATTCGGATACTTTCTCGAAGGTAAAAGAGCACATAAGAACGATAAAGGTGGATACAGGTCAATTACTAAATACCCCCAGTCCCTCACAAGATAAATAAGATTGAGGGGAATTATTTTGTTTCTATTTTTAATTAAAGGGAGGTTGTTTTATCCTATTTTTGTCTGTACAAAGGTTTGTATATAAAAAACTTCATAAATCAAAATGTTATTGATGACTGCCGGCAAATGTTATTGTTGACTGTCAGGACAATGCCTTTGTTGACTTGAGGCAAATATTATTGTTGACTGTCAGGGAATTGTTACTGTTTACTGTGAGGCAAATGTTATTGTTGACTGTTAGGCAAATGTTACTGTTTACTGTGAGGCAAAGGTCTAAAAATGTTAGTAAAAGGCCAAAAATTTTTGGTACTCTAATTGGAAAAAAAGTTAGAATTACTTTGTGATATTTTTTAATTTATATTTTCCTACTTATTTAGACCTTTTTTATAAAAAAAAGGCAGTGGCTTCGCTACTCCCCCCTTCTCCTCCTACGGAGGGAGCTTGCGCTTCGCTACTAAGATTAAAATTTAAATTTTTTTAAAAAGCAGCCATGGTTAAATTTGTATAAATTTTCTGAACTTCACCAGTTTTTTTTATATTATGAAAGAATTATTAAAAATAACTTTGATAAAAAACATAAGTCATAACCAAACTAAGATGAAATTATTATTCAAATACTCAAAAAATCCCCTTCTTAAATTATAGAGTTAGTGATGATGATAATGATGATGGTGATGATAAAGAGAAAGTATTTTTATATAGTTTTTTAAATGGTTTGAAAAATAACGGTAGCGCCGTCCTACTAGACAAATTTTATTTGCATAATGTCTGTTCGAAGGGTGAGAGGAACGAGTTGAGTAGCCTCGGCGAGAATATAGATTGCCAAGATGAAATTCTATAAAATATTTTAAGAAAAAGAAATATGCAAATGGCGGATTCAATAATCGAAATAAGACTTTCTTTGAGATTAAAAATAAGTATAGAAAAGAAAATGAAAGGTAATGATGCAAGAAAAATTATGAATATGGAAAGAAATATATATGCCTAAACTTAGATGGGTGTGCAATAGAAAGCATGGCTACTTGTAGGGTGGATGAAAGATACAACAGCTACTCTCTCTTCGGTTACAATACTTGAATGCTTGCCTTGAAGGAAACTATTTCTTCTTGAACATGTATTTTAATTGTGTTCCTTTAAAATTGATAGAAAGTCCAATCTTAGGTTTAGTGAAAAAAGAAAACAATGAAAAAAGAAGAAAAACGTCACCTTACCTTGAAAGTCCCCGATGGTTTCTGGTGAAACATAAAAAGGATCTCTCAAGGTAAGCTACTATTGAGGCCTCGCAGCAAGCATAATGTCCGTGGCTTGTTAATAGCAGTCTATGCAATTGAGGCCCTAAGGAAACAGAATATTCGTGGCTTGTTAATAGCAGTCTTTGCAATTGAGGCCCTGAAGCAAGCATAATGTTCGTGGCTGGTTAATAGCAGTCTTTGCAATTAAAGCCCTAAGGAAACAGAATATTCGTGGCTTGTTAATAGCAATCTTTGCAATTGAGGCCCTGAAGCCAGCATAATGTCCGTGGCTTATCATAATTAGCCGGTCTTTGCGATTGAGGCTCTTTTCTCTTACACATAAAATACATTAAAGTGAAATGGGACGAATTCGCAACCATTGGCCCTTAGAGGGTATTAATAATTAATTGCATTTTTTTTAATAATCTAAAACAAACGAGGACATTACTGCAAGAAAGCTGCAGAAAAGATAATCGCAAACAAAAGGGATGAAACTAGAGAAGGAAAATGGGTGGATGATCCATATCCAAAGAGACATTTGAAAAATCTATAGACCGGGGGTGCACGCAACTCTTCTTGGTCCCCCTGCGTTCCACAGCGAAGTCAGGGTCATAGCTGAAGAGAATGTTGTATTCAAAATCTCGTAAAGGTCGCAATCAGAGAGGGTATGAACGTCACGTCACACAATACTTAAGCATTCATATATATATATATATATATATATATATATATATATATATATATATATATATATATATATATATATATATATATATATATATATATATATATATATATTACATGCACATAGACACATACACTCCAAAGAAAATAGAAGCAACCCATCACCTGTGAGATGGACCTTAGTGATGGGTCATAGTAATTTTGTGGGTTCATGGACAGGTATGATGGATCAAGCTAATTTAAATAAGGACCTGACGTATTCCGAAGGGCGAGTGATAGTTTTCTCTCGCTTTCGTCACAAGACATGCATAAAATATCAATCAATGAACCTTTTGTAGTAGTAGAAGAGTTCAACACTAAGGATCCGTCAAAACTGTGAGAAGAGCCTCTTAAATAAAATGACGAAGTTAAGGAAAGTAAAAATGCGTGCAGGGTAAATACCCCGAGTAGTCTACAGAGGTGACTACTCGGAGAGCTCGAGAACGGGTGGCCGCATGACTCTCAACCACCTGTCTAAGCTATCCAGTGAAATAGTTCCCTTCCCCTCCCTTCGGGCGTTAAGGACGGGCGTGGACGCAGTCGTCAAGATACCATGAGCAACTGTGACGTCAGCGACAATGGAGTTTAGCTGCTACGATCACTTTAATCTCCCCCAAATCACTCGGTAATTAGAGGCAAAGGGTAAAACAGGGTGACAATACCCTTACAGTTCCTGCCCATACAAGAACAACAATACAGTGAGCTATAAGGTTTCACTCATACCTGAATGTCTCTTATGGGGGCCCAGTATAACAAATATATATAAGATATATATATATATATATATATATATATATATATATATATATATATATATATATATATATATATATATATATATATATATATATATATATATATTATGTATTTTAAATAGGACTGGAAGCAATACAATTCCATACATACATAAATAATAGAGGAAGTAATACAGTTCCCCGAATACATCAACTGGGGCTGTCATCCACAAGATAAATCCGGGGATTATACGCTTAATCACTAACGAGGATTATGGCCTAACTCTTATTAAGAATAGACACTCTC
The DNA here is from genome assembly GCA_963969495.1 of Ceratothoa steindachneri. Classification (NCBI taxonomy): domain Eukaryota; kingdom Metazoa; phylum Arthropoda; class Malacostraca; order Isopoda; family Cymothoidae; genus Ceratothoa; species Ceratothoa steindachneri. The sequence continues at coordinate 143,012,220 of OZ018320.1, read as the reverse complement.
CGGTACACATACACACAGCCTGGCTGATCATGAACCTACACCCACGCCCTTCAAAGAGGAGGCTCATCTATTATCCGGAGCAAAGCCTACGGAAGGAATATTTTTCCTACCCCAAGTGTGCAAAAACTTGGGTCTCCCCGACACACGGGGGGAAAGGGATTGGAAACAGTGTGCGTTGCTGTTGTTTGCACCCGTCCTTATGACACCCAATACACCCGACCATCGAGGATCCCCAAATCACACAAAGTTTTGGAAACAATTAACGAATAATAAAAGGTGGGGGGGAGGGAGTAACTCGCCTTTCCCTATATCACTATGGGGGAGGCTTGTCTGAAAAAAAGGATCAGGAGTCGTGGGACGAAGAGGGTCCTTTCCCCGGAAGAAGGGGAACAATAAAATAATAGGGGCCTCATTTATAAGAGGGGATCGAGATTATAGTGTTGTTCTCGTGGCATATGCAATTTGTCCTCTGCAATATCACTTACTGTTTCCTGGGGCCAGATGGCGGCACCAGAAACTTCCTCGGAGAAGACAAGGGGTCATGGAGGGTAAAGGGGGGACGAGGGAAGCAGTAGTGAGGGGAAAAGGGGAGGGAGGAAGGGGGAGCCTTCAATTATTTATTTACGATACGCTTAGCGGCCATGTCATGATAGGTAGAGCGCCCGGTAGGAGAGAACACTAATGTTCCTTGACATTCTACGCGTTCGGTCTACGTCTCATTAACCCGACTTAAACAACTTAACTTTACTCCCCTAACCTAACTTTACCTAACCCAATTACCCAATCTAACTTCAACGCTCCAAATCAAACTAAACTAATCTAACATAAAGTAACTAACGAAAGTAACCTAACCTAACATTACCTACCTAAGCCAACCTAACCATTGATACAAAAAATAAAATAAAAGGAAAAAAAAGAAATAAAGTAACAGCCTAAACATGGAAGTGAAATAAATTTAATGTAAGAACACAATAAGGATATAATGATATATTTATATATATATATACATATCTTTATCTATATCTATATCTATATCTATATATATATATATATATATATATATATATATATCTCAAAGTAGCACGAGAGAATGATGAAAATGAATCCATTAAACCACATTGAAAGAGAAAACGGAATAATTTTTCCTTGCAGTAATATTTTTATTACCTTTTTTCGAAAAAATCCGTGCAGGGAAGCGATTTGAACCAGGCACACTGAGGCAGCGAGCACCGCTTTGATCACAGTTAAAAGTATGCCGTTAGTAAACTGCGCTACGCAGAGAACCAAAAAATTCTCTAAATAGAATAGCTTTTAAGGAACACTTTTGCCAGCTCGAACGGAGACTATGAAAGAAACAGAAAATTAATTGGGAATTCAAAGAATAAATGAGGAATAAGTAAACGCGTGGCAGATATACAAATGTATATATCTCTCAAAGTAGCACGAGAGAATTTTTTCGAAAAAAGGTAATAAAAATATTACTGCAAGGAAAAATTATTCCGTTTTCTCTTTCAATGTGGTTTAATGGATTCATTTTCATCATTCTCTCGTGCTACTTTGAGAGATGATGTACATTTGTAGATCTGCCACGCGTTTACTTATTCCTCATTCTTTGAATTCCCAATTAATTTTCTGTTTCTTTCATAGTCTCCGTTCGAGCTGGCAAAAGTGATCCTTAAAAGCTATTCTATTCAGAGAATTTTTTGGTTCTCTGCGTAGCGCAGTTTACTAACGGCATACTTTTAACTGTGATCAAAGCGGTGCTCGCTGCCTCAGTGTGCCTGGTTCGAATCGCTTTCCTGCACGGATTTTTTCGAAAAAAGGTAATAAAAATATTACTGCAAGGAAAAATTATTCCGTTTTCTCTTTCAATGTGGTTTAATGGATTCATATATATATATATATATATATGACAAAAATACCCACAGAAAAATAAAAGGCGGGTTCCAAGTACTTTCGAACTCGTTCAGTTCATTCTCAAGGAATAACGAAATACACAAAATATAAAAATATTATCAGAAACGGGATTAAATACCGGATACGAATGGTAAAGACATAAGATCCAGTATTTAATCATGTTTCTGATAATATTTTTCTACTTTGTGTCCTTTCGCTGTACATAGGCGCGGCACCGCTTTGTAGTCTCTTATATAGTTCCTTATCCTTGATAAGGAACTTAATAAAGTTCGAAAGTACTTGGAAACACCATTTCATTTTTTCTTGCGGGACATTGCATTCATTTGCTACCCTCACGTGATACTTTGTGAGTTTTTCATTTCATATATATATATATATATATATATATATATATATATATATATATATATATATATATATATATATATATATATATATGTATATATATATATATATACATACATACATAATTGACTGCCTATTAATTAAACACAATCAGCCTCAGTTAAATAAGGAAGCTACTTCCCTAGCGTTATACATTGCTTAATTTAAAATACAGACACTCTTTTTTAACAACTTGCCAGTAATTAATTACCTCCAAAACAACCAACTAACTAACACTATTTTTTTTCTCTACCACCCAATTACATAGAATAAAAACCAATTAACATTCAATTAAAGCTTTCCTTGAAACAAATTTCTCACCTTCCTTTATTCAGCTCACAGCTTTCTCGGAATCAGGTAATATTTGATCTTCTATTCATTGCCTTTACCTCTTCTTCCACTTCAGGCCGATTATATCATTTGAATTTTTTTGTAGTTTTATTTTTTACTCAAACTACGAAATTTGTCCTTAAGATTGTTTTTTTCGTGTTGGTTTTTTGTGGCATTATTTAATTTTTACACTTTGTACATTATTCCCCACATTTTTACCTTCAGACCTTAGTTCGTGCCATTGTCCTCTTTACTGTAGAAACAATTCTTGCCCAGAAGGACGTCCAGAGCCCGTAACTAGCCAATATATATATATATATATATATATATATATATATATTTTCCCTCTCTTCGAGTCAACTCTGCTTCATCCACCGAGTGCCAGCCAGCCTGGGCCAATCATCAGTGCCTCACTAGTCGTCGTACGCGATGGGTGCCACAGTGCCGGCGTGCAGGGCCAAATCCAGCGACTGACAGTGGCTCCGGCAGTGATAAGAGAACACCCAAAGATCGCGCCCCTTCCCCCGTGACGTGCCAATAGAGACTGTTAGAGAAACAAAAGTCTCGTTTCAACCCAAACTTGAACGTGTTACTCTAATCAACCCGTGCCATCGCCACCTCGCTGCAGGCGTAACAGTGCCAACCATAACAATAATCTTGCCCCATACCCACTGTCAGTTCGGATGAATACTCACGCGCCATTAGAACACACTCGTACCTCCGATAACGATAATATGATGTTCAAATAAAGTGAAAAAACAAAAAAGAACTTAATAAGGGGTTGGGGTTCATTGACCCCCTAAAAGGAATTCCACAGTCCGTACCCAACCCTTTCTTCTCCCATCCTCCAACCCCGACCCATAACAAAGGAAGGCGCAAACGCCTCCTAATAACTCTTTGTCCAGCGCCAGGATAAGAGGGTCACTGCCCCTCAAATTGACCGGGGTATTTGAGGTCATTTCTATGTACTCGGTCTGACCTCTACAGCTTAAAGATGACCTGAAGAAACGTGGTGAGTACTCCCAAATTTGCCCAGTTATCGCACTGTAACATTATTGTTAATAACTGCATTTCCTCATCAAAATAATGATAATAACAATCACAATAATAATAATAATAATCATATTAATAATAGTAATTAATAATAATAAATAATGGCAGGTGTTTACCACCGATCTAGTCTCATTTAAGATGGCTTGTATTTCCCAGTGAGGACCTGCTGATTAACGTGGGTTCCAAACCCCTGGTATCTACAGTGTATGGCAGCAGTGTTTCCCTTCGGCTATATCACGAACGCAATAATAATGATAATATCCAACTTTTCTGCCATAGGCCAGATGGCAACAGCGATAATTCTCCCTCACTATTTTTAGAGTAAAATCGAACACAGTAATGGATCGCCTCTTTGCATGCCCAACAATTGCTTGGCCAAGGGGGCGGTGATCCCCGCTTGACTTGTATTACGGAATAATTACTCTAATTAGCACAACTCGGAATAATTACATATGGGGAAGATGATCGAAGAAAAATATTGCTACCTTTCTCAGCGAAGAAATTCACTACCGGTTATAAGGGGATTGAGGCGACATAAAAGAAACGTACACAAACATATTTACATGTATAGCTAGGGAGTGAGAGATAGAGAGGGGGGGAAGAAGGGGGAGGGGGGAAGAGATTCGTTCCTGCTACTTATCTAATCTAAGAGGTGAAAACCAGTGAGGGTATCCAGCTAGAAATTTTGTGAGAAAATGGTGAGGTTGAGGGGAAGTTAAACTGTTTAGATAAAAAAAAACGAGTTATTTAAAAACGAGACCACCCGGAGCACATTAGGACGAGAGGGCTTGCAAATTTCCAGAAACTGCCCAACCTCCATAATTTGGGCAGATTACTCCTACAGGTGCTGGGGAATGGAGGGCACGCAATTGTCTATATGTCAGCTGGAGCGTAGTTACCGATACTACATCTAAATTCCCCCCCCCCTCTTCCCACTTTGTCAGTAGCAATAGAGAGAGGAAGGGGGCGGGCGAAAACTACTCTCGACTTCGTGCTTTCATCTCCTGTGGTTCCTTTCCCCTTCAGGGCAGACACCCGCTCTCAGCTAAATTCCTCATAGCGATGACGTCATATTACCGAATAGGTTAATAACCAGCAGTTCACCCAGCCCCCTCCACCCTTAAGCGCCCTGACCAATTTCAATGACCCCCTTTGCATATACGCCCTCTCCCTACTTTCCTTCCTGTAGGCGAGAACGTTGTATGCATCACCTTCCGTTTATCTTAACAAGCAATTTATTGTTAATTACTGAGAAAAAATGGGTATAATCCGACGAGAACATGTTCCACCATTGAGCTAAATTAAGGAAAGGACAAAGAGAGGAATATTAGCGAATGAAGAAAGGGGTCAAGAATAAGGGGGAAACACATTGGCCGTCTTTCGCTACCAATACCCGGTACTTGGTTAGAGCGATAAAACCGCTCGAGACAAATGCGTGCATTTTAATTTAAAGCAAATACCAACGACGGCATCGGTAGCGAGAGTTTTTGAGGAAACAAAAGAATAGTGTGAAGATAGAAAGACGTAAATGTGTGGAAGATATATAGCTGCAAATTCGTGCAAGAAGGAGACTCACAAAAGACGACTTTGTATTTTAATTTCTTGGATATCATGAATAGTTGTGATACGTTTGTGCGCCCACTGTGCAACATGTTTGTAACATGGTTGTGCGCCCATTGTGCAACATGTTTGTAACACGTTTGTGCGCCCACCGTGCAACATGTTTGTAACACGGTTTTTCGCCCATTGTGTAACATGTTTGTAACACGTTTGGGCGCCCACTGCGCAACATGTTTGTAACATGTTTGCGCACCCACAGGGCAACATAAACAAATAAGAAATATCGATTGCAGTCATATTCGCTCTCTTTCTAATCACATACTGTCTCTTATTTTCCTCTCTCTCTCTCTCTCTCTCTCTCTCTCTCTCTCTCTCTCTCTCTCTCTCTCTCTCTCTCTCTCTCTCTCTCTCTCTCTCTATATATATATATATATATATATATATATATATATATATATATATATATATATATATGATGAGAGTAGAATAGGGAGGTTAGTATTGGAGATCAACGGACCTCGGATACTCTCATCGGCGGATATGTGGTCAGTTCTCGGACCCAATGAGTCCACGCCAATACACATAATCACGGACCTCATTCCAACACATGAATGACCACCTACCAGGGCAGCAGACAGGTATGTTCGGGCGAAGTAAGTCCTAATAATTCTCGGGTCCACAGCAGTGGCTGTTCAACGCTGACCGCTTTAGCTACGTACCACTTTCAGACACACTCCAAAGATCTGAAGCTCCCTCCACCTATGAGGAATAAATGGAACATCGTTGGTCTTAGCAATAAACAATTGAGAGATGGTCCTATATTCCTTTATAAAGGCAGAAAGAACACAACTACAAGCAATGTAGGCCCCTTACACACCATAACATAGCAGCTTTTATAATAAAAATTGATGGAATGTCACACAGATTAATAAAATAGTAGTTTAAATGTCAAGGAGGTATTACCTACAAATAATGCTCCCCCGCACATTTACATCTCTCATGACTGCCATTACACAATAAAACCACTTCACGATGGTTATGGATGACTTCAATGAGGAGATTGGAGAACAAAGCCAGACGTGGATCAGTCGGATCACAAACGATGGAAATGAACGTGTAAACAGAAGAATTTGCAGACGATACCAACTTGTATATAATGAATTCCTTCTTCCAAAGGAGACAAAGCAGAAAATGGAACGGATAAAACCAATTGGAACAAAAAATGAGATTGATTACGCACTTCTTCAACGGGAACAATTTCATTAAAAGACATCTAACAGTTGTGTCAACATGGAAGGAAGCTCAAAATAGATCTAAAAGAGGAGAGAGAAAAACTAATGGCAAAGAGAATAAGCGACATTCATTGCGAGCATAATTAAGTCTTTTAAATTCCAATCTTAAACAAGTTCAAGAAACTTAGTGATCAAGTGACAGAATCATTATTTTTACAAAATACAACAAAAATAGAACATAAATTAAGAGTATTTTACCATGTGCAATCTTGGTAAACAACGATGAGACGTGGTCATGTAAAGACAAAATATATGAGGCTACTAAATGACTTTTAGATAGATGCGAAAAATGAGACGAGCCGGAAATATTATAGAACAAATGGAAATTAATAAACTCAACCAGCACCTTAGGGGAGAACTCAGGAAGATCTTAGAACATAAAAATCTAGTGAAAAAGAGTAGTAAAAAACTATAAATCACCAAAATATATGAAACGAACAATCAGCACCAAATAGTAATTTAAAAAATAATTGCAAAATAAAATTAAAAATAGAACAGATCATTGAGCGAGAACGAGATGTCTTTTAGTAAATATATCGTCTATGGTCCTCAAAAAACAGATATCCAGGTCTTATTAGTGAGAAGTTCCTACAGTAATAAAGAACAAAACTTTGCATCCACTTAAAGGCATCAAAATTGGTAAAAGACGTGGAATAAATCAACAATCGATTTCGGAAAAGCCGTTGAAGAACGGCTTACTGACCTATTTCAATATTGTTTATAAAATGTTTAAGCAAAAAGAAAATCGAAACGTCGTGCTGCAACGCTTCATTTACATCCCTTTCTAAAACGGGCCACAAGGAAGCATTAAAAATAAAGATTACTCTCAGAAACAAAAAAATCATAACTAACAAACTATCGGACCAATTTTAGAATTAACTATAATACAAATAATGAATGGCAGACGGTCCAACAATTATTAAAGCGAAATATGAATACGAAATACATTCGTTACATAGCATTCGTCAATTCAACATTTATTCACCTTTTAAAGCACCTCAGAAAAAAATAGCAACTTACCCTTGCTGACGACATTGTATTATTTCCATTAAATTCAACATAATTCAATCATTGATAACCGATTTATCACAACCCAGTGTAGCAGTTGGACTGCAAATTAATTCCTCAATAGTAAGGAAAACTGCACAAACTACATACAATGTTTGGGTACAGTGCGCTTTTTCTTATCATTTAAGATATAGCGTGCCCCCCACCATATCTGGGTACAGTGCACAACACAAACATGCCCCCCCCCAAAAAAAAACGATCCCGTGTACTGCCACGGCAACAGTGACGATTAAAACACCCAATGGTTACAGTTCTTTGTAGGGCTGTTAGATTGCTCTATTGGATACAGTTCTTTTTAGTGCTGTTAGATTGGTCTATTGGATTCAGTTCTTTTTAGGGCTGTTGGATCGGTCTATTGGATACAGTCTGAGGCGTGCCCGATGAGGGTGAAAGTTTACTGAACTAACCGCAGGAAAATCACTCGTTTTTACTTAAAATGGAGTAATTAGATTCGATGATCAAATTATAAAAGGCGACTACAAAAATACATAAACTAAGGACAACGAGTCATTCCTGAGAGGAGCATTGAGAGAAAACACGGTCAATAGACCTAAGTCGCGTGCTCCTAATTATTTCAAGAATTTTGAGAGATAACAAAATTAATAAACCTATTATCAATTAACAACATATATTAATCATCTGACCTTACGACCTTCCAAACTTTCAAAAACTCATTTAAAAGTAAAATGGTTACCATCCAACCGACCGACCGACGAACCGACCGGCCGACCGACCTACATAGTAACTTATAAAGTTGCGTAAACGCGCCTCTATAATCATCAGAAGAACGAGGTTGGGTTGGGCCACTGTAGAAATGCTTAGCTACATGATCAGAAGCAACGTGCCTCGATGCTTAAAACATATATGGCCAATGCGTTTATGAGTTTCAACATATCAAAGAATAGATGGGCATAAAATAGAAAAGGCAGTCAGAGAGTAAAGTCAACCCAAAGGAACAAGGGAAGGTACATATTTAGAATAACCAGCAGATAACAGAAGAGAAACACCTGTAATTACGCGGACATAAAGGATAGATATCATAAAAAGAATAAACGTTTCCAAAGAGACAGTGGGCATTACAAAGAGAAATGACGGAAGACGAACGAAAGAAATAAAAAAAAGAGCTCGACAATTGCCCAGAGAAGGTGGGAAATGAAATTGGGGCAATGGCACTACAGAACTGGAGCGCTCGACAGTTAGCAGCATAAAATTCTCGGAGGATCATTTGCCGACAATGGCTGATTTCTTTTTTACGTCAAAATTTCTCTTCTTCCTCCGTACTATATGGCTAAATTGTTCACAATTATGGGGTCTCCTCATTTTCTTTCTCTCTTCAAAAATTTTTCAAAAGCAGAAATGAAAAATGGCGAAATACATATATATTGATATATATATACAACAAAGCCCACAGGGAAAATTAATACGAGGATTCCAAGTACTTTCGAACTTTATTTCGAGTTCTTTATCAAGGAATAACAGAAGTATTGAAAATTGTAATATTTTTAAGGATGATACAGAGGAGAGGGAACGCCCACAACAAAGCAAAAAAAAATCAACAAAATTAATTAATGATTGTTTTTTGGCTTTTTTGTGGGCCTTCCGTCTCTGTATCATCCTTATAAATATTATAATTTGCAATACTTTCGTTATTCCTTGATAAAGAACTCGAAATAAAGTCAAAAATACTTGGAATCCTCGTATTAATTTTCCCTGTGGGCTTTGTTGCATTTATTGCTTACTCACGCGCGATACTTTGTGAGTTTTCCACACACACATAGTAAACCACAATATTTGAATCAAGATTTATTTATAACAACAAACATAACTAGTTTCAGCAAAGTTATAATTACCACTCTATAATATGGTTAGTGTTTTCAACATGATTAAAAATACTTGAGACATTGCTTGCTCTCCTAACATCTCCCCTATGTTCATAAATGCGATTATCTAATGATTTACAAGTTTCTCCAATGTAGAATAAAGGTCAGTTAGTGCCTATTCACGGGATTATGGATACAGCATCTTTATTCTTTACTTGGGGTGTTTGGTTGAAGGGAAAGATTAAACGATGGTAGTAGAGTATTTGAACGTTGTCAGGTTGGGATACAGAATTGAGTTTAAGTTTTTAAGTAAGGGAGAATTTGGAAGTGAGAAACAATTCTCTTTTTTTTGCATCTAGGATTTTGTGTTGGGGCCGGTAGAATATTCCAATTACTTTAGATAATCTTCCATCAATAAAATATAATTAATATTTTAATTATATAAACGTGCACATTGTGTAGGTAGTTTCATCTTGAAAAAATCATGGGTCACAAATTCGAAACGCTCTGAAAAAAAAGTACAATAGCGATGGATTTTTTTTTCTTTTTTGTTAACATCGTGACATTCAAAAGAGTGAATAGGGTAAACTCGCCAATTAAGACGCACCTTCCCCAATTAAGACGCACTTGTGAGAATAAACTGCTCTGCAAAAACTTAATGCACACAATCAAAATCTTTTATACTCAAAAGGTGTGAGGTCTGGTGACCTCGGTATCCACTCAGCAGGACCTTTTCATCCTATCCATTTCCTAGAGAAGTTTTTATTTAGAAAGTCACGCACAATCAAAACAAAATGTATTGGTGCTCCATCCTGTTGAAAAAAACATGTTAGTTTCTTTTGCTAATGGAACATTACACAGGCAATGTAGTAAGAATATCGATAGCATGTGAAGGTCTGTTACACCCGTGACAGTACCTTCTAAGAAGTACGGACCGTTTAACTGATCTTCTCATATTGCAACCCATACCATAATTCTAGGATCGTTTTCTACGTGCGTTTCATGCATCCATCTAGGATTATTGTCAGACCAATATCGACATTTGTGTCTATTGACTTGCCCACTTATAGATAAAACATGGTCTCATCACTGAAGAATATGAAAAGATCAGTGTATCGCAGAAACCACTCGCAATTTTTTTTGCGACGATCGAGGTCGTCCCTGCGGAACTCCTGCAATGGATGAACTTTGTAAAAGACATGCACTAGATATCCTTTGTAAGAGACAAGTAAGTTTCTCTTTGATTTTTGGGAGCCGTTTGTAAGAGTGGCTAAGACAACCGCTGTTGATGTCGGATCGGTTGCACTTTTCAGTCTGCCACTTCGCGGTAGATCAGCGACACTACCAGTTACTATAAAACGATTAATTAGACGTCCAACAGTTGAGTTAACAATAGGAAGTCGGTGTGGATTCTGCCTGTTGAATTCTTTTGCAACGGATATGTGTGTCACGCCTGGTTTCCCATACATGAACACCAAAGCAACTAGTTGATCATTTTTTAGTTTTTCATGCATCTTACTTTGTAAAATTATTTCTGTAAAATAGAAAAATAGAAAAAATAAGACATTTAAAACATGATTAATTAGCCCCTATAGTGCGCGCCTTTGGCCTCATCTAGTTTAATACGGTAAGGCGGACCTAAGACACCGTTTCTGATTACAGCAAAGATAGGGCACATCAGATGTGCCTAGACTAAAGCATACATTTTTATAGCTTTTTTCTTTTTCTATTTTATGTAGATAACATTTCAATCGTCTAGAAAAAATAACTAATCTATAAGTATTTAAGACACCCGTACTTGCTAAAAAATAAATGTAAAATAATACTTTTACCGCCCTCACCTGGCGAAAAACAATATTCATATTTTCGCACGAATGACGATTCGTTTCTCTCAACGAAGATAATTGTACTAAAATCGTATCTCCCTTATTTTTTTATGAATCTTTCTGAACTTTTCACGAAATACAGAGGAATGATATCTTTATCAGGGGATATCTCGTACGCTTCATTCTGCCTCTCGTTTGCTTGCTACAAGGCCACAAAGTACGATAATGCTCTTTGTTTGTACATTTTTGGTACACTTTTTAAATATTCTTTAGTTTTAAATAAAGTATTATTTTGTTTTGAAAAATATTGAGTTATATTTTACGTACACTAATGTGTACAGAAATGAAAACTATATTCTAAAGATCACAACTCTATCTTAATTAGGCGCGATTTAATGATTTAATTAGTATTTTTCCGCGCTCTCTGGCAGCCCTGATTGCTTTGAGATCTCTAATGTTGTATAGGTGCCGAGTAATTTGTCCTCTTTAGAGAGTTCTGATGTGTGTGAGTTTTGTTAAAATCATTTTATAATGAGAAATAACATTTTAACATTTTAAAAATGCGCTCAAAATCTTTATTAGGAAGAGGACGGTAACCATTTAGTGATGTTGAAATTATAAAAGAGTCAATTAGGGAAGTTTTGAGTCACTTAGATCCTGAAAAAGTGAACAAATAGCTCTTAATATCTTATTTCTTTAATTTAAACCTAGTTGATTATCATTTATACTGGGATTACTTTAACAATGGCTCCAAATACAAAATGAAAATTAAGCGAAGAAGGAAGAGTATGCAATGAAGAGTGAGGCTTGCAATACTTTTGTGAACAATAAAGATAAAATGCTTTGTTTACTATCTGATACTACAATTTCATATCTCAAAAAATATAATGTTAATATTCATTATAAAACAAATGCAAATCATAAATATTTTAAATTAGAAGGGGAAGAAAGGAATGTTGCGTTTTGCGAAATGAAAGAAAAGAAAAGAAAGCAGCAAACATTTAAAAAACTATTTCAAAATAAGAATGATACCATTAAAGCCACCTATAAAGTAGCTCTTTATTAGGAAAATGAGGGTAACCATTTAGTGATGCTGAAATTATAAAAGAGTCAATCATAGAAGTTGCGAGTCACTTAGATCCTAAAAAGGTGCACAAGTATGAATAAACTTGCTCTCTCGAGAAAAACAATAACAAACCATCAATAGGAATTAACTTGTAACTTAAAGGGGCAACGCAATAATTAGAAAGGAAGTATTTTATTGAATAGTGTTGGATTAATCAGCATTACTGATTCAACGCAGGTCTTAATTTTTATTCGTGCAATAACGGAGGATTTTCATTTCATTGAAGAACTAATTTCTTTATGTACTCTTAAAGATAGAACTCTTGGAATTGATACTTTCAACGCTTTAAAGAGAAAGGCCGAGAAGCAAAGCTTGATCTTGATAGCCTAATAAGTGTATGCATAGATGGTGCTCTTTCCATGAAAAGTTCCCGTGAAGAATTTATTGGGCTGTTAAAAGAGAACTACCCAATCCAGATTCCTTAAGTGTTTTCCATTGTATCCTGCATCAGAAAAAACTAGCTGCAAAATCTACCCATCTAAAAGACACGTGTGATTAAAATCATAGGCATTGTTGAGTTCATTGGAAGCAATTCCACTTGTCATCGTCAGTTTCGTGCCATGCTGAAGAACGACGATGAAACCAAAATTGTAGAGTTGCCATAACATTCTCAAGGTCCTTGGTTGTCTCGGGGATCGAATTTGAAATACCATAATATACATTGAGAATTGATGGATGATGATTTTATTAAGCATGCTGCATTTTTATGTGATTTAATGGCAAAACACAATGAATTCAAATTTATTCTTCAAGATAAAACCAAAGATATTTATGAAATGGAGATAAAAGTTTAGGCATTTCGGAAAAAAATGTTGGTATTTTTAGTCGCGCGCGAGTATAGTCGCAGGTGACTTTACATCTCACTATGTCGGTTGGTCGGTCCCCGTTTTTTTTTGCTGTTTTTTTTTTGTAATGGCATCATAACTATTTGGTGGATTCTAATGAAATTTGAAAACCTTATGTTGTTTTACATTCTCTTTCGAATGTCAAAGTCCTCCCAAGGTTAGCCCTGGAATTATTTTGTTTCAGCCCTAACATCATAACTATTCGGCTAATAATGTGCTATACTCTGCTAGGCAAGCCTAGAATAGGCTATACTATGCTAGGCTATTATAGGCTAAGCTACCCTATGCTATGATATAATGTACATGGGTAAGATATATTATGCTAATTTAGGCTATAAAATGCTATGCTAGGATAGCATATAGTATGTTAGGCTAAGCAATACTAAACTATTCTCGCCTAGGTTATAATAGGATACTAAGGGCTATACCTGTCTAGGATATATAATGCTAGGCTAGGTTATACTAGGCTAGGCTAGGCTAGACTATGCTATGCTAAGCTATACTAGACTAGACAGGGCTATACTATGCTATGCTAGTGTAGCCTAAAATATAATAGGCTAGGGAGGGCTATGCTCAGCTATGCTAGGTAATACTCTGTTAGGCTGCGATAGGCTAGCTAACCAAGGCTATAATAGTCTAATCTATTCAAGGTTATTCTAGTCTAGGATAGAGTATGCTATACTAGTCTAGAATATACTAGGCTAGGCTATAATATGATACGCTTGGCTCTATTATGTTAGGTGTGGCTATGCTAGGATAGGCTATAAAAAGCTACTCTATAGTATGCTACGCTAGGTTAGGTTATCGTATGCAAGGATATATTGGCTAGGCTATAGTAGCCTATTCAAGGCTAGGCTACTCTAAGCTACGCTAGGCTAGGGTCTGGTATGCAATGCTAAGCCATACCTGCTTAGGTTAGGCTAAGCTATAGTAAGCTAGGCTACACTATGCAATGCTACGCTAGGCCAGGCTATACCAGGCTAGGCTATACTATAATATGCTAGGTTATACTAGGTTCTACTAAGCTAGGGTAGTCTATACTAAGATACGATAGGCTAGGCTATACTAAGCTAAGGAGGATAGAGTAGGCTATACTAAGCTAAGGTAGGATAGACTAGGCGATACTATGCTAGGTTATACTAGGCTAGCTAGATTATACTAAGCTAGGCCAGGTTAGGCCCGGCACAGCTAGGTTAAGTTCTAACGAAATTTGAAACCCTATGTTGTTTACATTTTCTTTCAAATGATAGAATCACTAATGTCCTCCCAAGGTTAGTCCGGGAATTATTGAAAGTTTTGAAGGTCGTAAGGTCATGAATCAGAATAAGTGAGAGCACGCGACTCTTTGGTCAGCATACCTTGTTTTAAAATATTCTAACTAGGTTTGAGTTGAACAAAGTATTTAGTGCTCAAGAAGAAGTATGTGCATCATTTCAATTTCAGGAATATGTACTTGTTCTTGATACATTAATTCAAAATTATAATGAAAGATTCAAAGATTTTGAAACACCTGAGACATATCTAAAGCTGGCTTTTCAACCTCACCAACTAGATATTTATACAGCACCAATCGATTTGCAATTGGATTTAATAGACCATTCAGAATATAATATTATGAAATCTCAATTTGATTTATTTTTTAAATCCATTTGAAATTTGGGAAAAATGCAATTGATTACTCTCATCTCCGTCAGCAAGCTTGAAAAGTGTTCTCTTGCTTTGCCACTACTTATTGCTGCGAATCATCTTTCTCCAACATGATGCAAATGAAAACAAAGTTGAGAACTGAGTTCACTGATGTACACTTAGAAGCTCAACTCACGTTGAGCACTACCATGCTACAACCAAATTTCCAACTACTTGCAAATGATAATCAACATCAAAGAGTCCTTAAAGGTAGGATTAATTGTAAATACTTAAGAGAAAAAAATCATTTTTCTCGTTCATAAATTAAATATCAAACTCCACAAAATAGTTTTTTCAAATATTTTAAAATTTGCAGGCACCTTAGTGAAAATGATTGCCCACCCCTGGAGTAGACGCATGTTGTAGTGACGATTTGTGTTGACTTCATGGCGGTTGCCTTACAGTTTAAAGTCCTTGGTTCGGCCGCCACATGAAATTGTTGATCCATATGGAGAAATAAAAAACTTTAAAACGAGTGCAAATATGTGGTAAAATCCACAGTAAATTACCTATTAGGTTGTTAAGAAAGAAATGTCATTTTGAGAAGACATATTAAAATGCTTCTTAGACTTGTTTAACTTGGTTCAAGTTTGCTACAAGTTTTAGTAATACCTGAGCGTCTTTTAAGTGTTTTGTTAGAACCATTCATTAGTGATGGCGACAAGTGAAACATAAGGCATTATCATGTTTTATGCCTAAAGAATAGAAATAGTGACGATTACCAGTATTCAACATTACATAGGTGTATGGAAATATGCTAAATATTCGCAAATGTCACCATTGTTAAAAACATCCGTGCAGGTCATTTCAGACAAAAGAATTGCGAGAGAAGAAACCGCATTATTGAAATTAATCATATTGCTCGTAAGGCCCTTGCAGACTCTACTCCTCTACAGAACTCTGGCGAAATGGCAAGAATTTTAAATTTCACTCATGAAACAGTATGTAAACATCTTATGAACATAGGAAAAGACGACAAACATCGTGTTTGAGTGTCACATTAATGGTTTGTAGGACAATCTTTACAATATGCGAATATAGCTTCATCTCCTTTGGCTCTAAATGTCGCTGAGCCATTTCTGGGCAGAATTCCAATTACGGGAGATGAAAAGTGAGTTATTTACTGCAATATTAAGCCAATAAAACAATGGCTTGATCGCAAACAACAACCTATCCCTAGACATGGTATCCAACAACAGAAAGCTATCCTTTTCATTCGATACAATAGGAAAGGAGTTAATTTATTACCAATGAAGTCCTCAATAATAAACAACAGTTATCCCAGATCTATCTGTTCAACAATTGCAACGTTTAAATAAAACTTTGGAAAAAAACCCTCCTTCAGAGGTCAACCGAAAGGGTGTCTGTCCTCTTCCTTCGTCACAATGTACCTCCTCACCTAAGACATTTTAACAAAAAATAACAAAAATAATGTATTAGGTTGGCAATTTCTTCATTATCATTCATATTCACTGAAGCTTGCACCATCTGATAACCATTTATTCGAGTCATTACATCAAGCAAATGGTAAAGTTTACTTTGATATTTAGGTGGAAAAGGATATCAAATTAAATACTTCATCAAAACTAAATGAATTCTTACACAACCCACTAAATGCAAGGCATAAATAGCCCTTTGCTGTTGGATACTCCGTCTAGGAGCAGGAATAGATTGCTGTAGCAATGTAGTCATAGTTTTATGTTCTTAATATTTCAGTAAATAACCCAATTTTTGTGGTCATTGTCTAAGGCATTACTAGCTTAAAAAAGGCCTCGACATTCCTCTCGTAAAACAAAAAAAACTGCGATTACGAGAAGACTGTTAATTGACTAATCAATTATGGAAGCTTTGATGAACAGGTCGACAAACATATACTGTAAAACGGTAACTGATAACAAGACACTACAAATAACAATGACCAGAATAAGTCTCTTCCCTCTGCGTGGATTGCGTGCGCAAGACGCGCTGCCTGCGAACCACACTAATGACCATCCTGTGCGTCCTTGCCAAATAGCCTTATGAAAGCGGAATAAGTGTTTAAGTGAAAGGCGTAGAATACTTTCACAATAGGTGAATCTATATGTGTGTTTTGCAGAGCGTGTAGAAGCTCAGTAATAAACGTCAAGGAGAGGCAGTCAAAAAGACGAGGCGTAAATGCTGGAGTGTAATTTGCCTTCGGAACATTAAACTCCGAAGAGGAGTATTATGTAGGTTGAAAATAAAGTCGTTGGCATCGCACAAAAAAATAACATCCACCTCATTCCCAAGCGACATAGTCTACGTAGAAGACTCGGCCCATGTGTATGTGCGCCCGTTCCGCCTCTGTGTGCATGTGTGTGTGTGTGTGTGTAGGTTGTGCCCGAGCGCTGAAGCGCTCTAACCAAAACTGTCGGCGCGAAATAAATAGAAGAGCGAAAAGAGGGAAAAAAAGTTGTATGATCTGTAATGGTTGTATGATGGGTGTAGCGCGAGAGTGAGGAAAATGGATGGTAGCATTCACAGATACAAAATGAGAAAGCGAGGTAATACGAGCATCATGAGGATGAGGTTGGAGCGCATAAACAGACTCTGGGGAATGAAGGTGTAACGGGGCGAAAAGGTTTGTAAGAGGGGAACGTGTAATATCACGGGGGAGGGCATTGTTGAAGAAGTTTCGAAGAATGAAAGAAATGCAGGACATGGCAGAAGATGCGGAGATTGAATCTCGCCGAATGATGCAGCTCATAGTTTGTTTGAGAGAAACGGGAAAAGTGCGACCGATCTTTGTCACTCAAAAAAATTGAATTAGTACCAAGATGGCTGAATATATTTCCATAGCACCATAAAAGTGAACAGAAATGAACGAATTTATACTTCCGACACACACACACACACACAAAAAAAAAAAAGGAATACCAGAAAAAGATGAAAAGGAAGGAATTTCAATAAAAATCAGGGATTTTCAGTATCAAAGTGAAACACAAGAGTCCGAATCTTCATCTTAGAACTTTGCCGGATTCGAAGCGAGAACGACGACGCAGAAATTGACTTCGCTTTCCCAGACGCCAAAAATGAGATGGAAATTCCCCGTCGTCTCCTCTTCGGAATCACAACTGGGACCATTTAACCATTGACTCGGTCCCCTATATGGGCTTAGTGGCCTTTACATTTACTTTTCTTTTTTTTTAAAATTCAAGATGGAATTTTTATAGAAACAAAAAAAACACACTAGCAAATCTCCGCGAGAAAGTTTTTGTAAAGTGGTTTGTAATGAAAGTACAAATGTATAGAAAAAACAAAACCGAGGTAACACGAGGAGATGATACTTTGAGCGTTTGTAATGGGGAGGACTATAGCCTTCCAATCGTCAGTGGAGAAAGCCACTTTGAAGAGTGCATGGAATTCGAGTGCTTGAATTGCGTCACGTTTTGAAAAAATATTTTCCTCTTCAAATTTCAGAATAATTTTCATTTCTTCGAAGCGATGTTCATCTTCTTGAGTATTGGGCCAAAGCTGCATTCAACTTGTGCCCACCACATTGACAGCAAAATCACAACCATGTGTGTGTACAGTTGTGTGTGCATTCGCGTATGTGCTCCATAGTTTCTAAACTAAGAGGGGGTGAGAAAATAGCCGAATCTCCGAGTTTTCCTTAAGACGGCTCTATAAACACACAGAAGGACCTAATTAGTTTTTATTTATGATAAAGACCTCAGTGGCTAAAAGGTTCAGATGGGGCGAGTTATTTCATTTGTACCATCAACATCCTGCGGGACAACTGAGATGAAAATAATTAGTTCATTTTTACTGCGAATTTCTTCTGAAAGTTGCTATGAAACTAATTAGTTTTGCATTATAATATGAGAATTGCCATAAAATTCATTTTGTTTACATTATACTACGGACACAGCTTGGGGAAATATTAGTGGACAGAACCAACTAGTTTCTATCTTATTTCTAGGAGTGCAAGCATTAGTGTTCTGTATTTTGATTTCAATAAATATGAGATGGGATATTTATATGGCATTTTTATTGCGATAAATGTTAGAATGATATATTTCTATGGTATTTTATTACAATAAATGTTATAATGGACATTTCTATCGTATTTTATTGCAATAAATGTTACAATGATATATTTCTCTCGTATCTATTGCAACAAATGTTATAGTGGATATTTCAATGCTATTTTTATTGCAATAAATGTATGACTTATATATTTCTATGGTATTTTATTGCAATAAATGTTAGAATGTTATATTTTTATGGTATTTTTTTTATTCCAATGAATGTGAGAATAGATTTTTTTAGTGACACATTTGTTATCTTAAATTCTATTTTGAATGAGGAAAAAATATAATCCTCGCTACATTTTTACATGTTTGCTGTAGCTAAGAATAGTTTAAATGAAATAAGTAGTGATAGAGAAATATCTTAGCTGTGTGATCTAAGTATATTGTAGATTTATTATTTTGTGAAAGGAAAGTAGGCGCACAATACATAAAAAATCTCAGTACACGTTCCTAATTCTGCTTCAAAGGAAGAAAGAAAATTGAACCATATTTTACAGATACAAACAACATTGCCAAATATGATTAGAACACAGGATTAAATTTTATTTGTTTAAAATATTAATTTCCAAGATTCTGTGTTAGGTCTGTTTTATTTTGTCATCAAGTGATTTTTTATGATTTTGAGATTTATTGGGTAGGAAAAATTAATTGCTGATACTCGGATCTATTTTAATTCTACCTCAAAAGCAATTGTCTAAAAACTAAAGCTTCTAAAAGCGGCCAGACGAATCGCATCATCCACACCCTCAAGCACTCAGCTGCCTGTGGTCCAGACATCCACTCTTCTGAATCCTCCGATCCTCATCGGGACAGAGTCCTCCTCAAGAGGGGGAGTGTGGACATCACCCAACCCTCCTGAGGTACCAGAAAAGACTACGATGGGACCATCGCAGATATCTGCTCAGAATGAAACACCCTATAATCAAACATAATAAAAAAATCCACTTCACACAATCACACACACACACATACACGTTATGGAGATTGTGTGGGAGACCGTGAGACAGACCATATCCTTCCTCTGGACTGCCTTTTCAGATTGCTTGAGGATCAGCGTCAAAAAACAACAACTAATCGCATTCGGCTAACCACAGAGTGAGCTCATTCCAAAAGCGTGACTGAAACGAATACGCCCATTTTTGTAGACTTTGCTTATCAGCCATCAGTGTTTGTGGGGCAGCAAAATGTTCACACTTATGCTTGAGAGAAACGTCCGTGAAATCGGTCGAAGTTTTAAGGTGATCGGATCAAAGTGTCCGATCAAGGCATTATGAGATACCTGGTCTTCAAAGAGTAACTCCATCGCAGCAACAACAAAGCAACACAAAGACATCCAGGGGTTGACGGTTCTTGTCATATAAAGAAGTGTCTCTCTTACATTTCTTCCCAAAAGTACTTTTCTGAATCGCTGTTACCTTTCATCATCCAAACGCATGCAAGAACGAGTTTCTTTGTCGCATTTATTTTCCAAAACTCCATTAAAAAACAGGAATTGTTCCCCCGATTAACTTCTGTTCACAATTCAAAGGCGATCAGGGTTGGTCAGTGTATTTTCCATCATAATGGAGCAGCACCGTATTATTAGACATAACGACCTAGTTCGGACCCAAAACATCTAAATATCGGTTCTTTGTCCTGAAAACCACTAAATATGTTTACTTTTAGAGGACAAGAACTACGAACAATTCATGGCTATTTTGATGGTGACCCAAGCGTTTTCCCTCAAATCACTTTGATAATTGTTATTTCTGCCTAACAAATGTGGCTGGATTTTCAAAGAAAAACAAATCTAAAATTGTTTATCCAAATTGCCCATCACTTCTTTTGGGGTTACATTTGGGATACACAAAGTACATGTGCTTTTATGTCTATAGGATAGCAGAGATGATAAAACCACTATAAAAAGCGAGAATGGCCAGCCAGAGAAGAACACATTGTTGGCAAACATAATGCTCTAGTAGATCAAAAAAAGTTCATCTTCCACCTCTTTACATTAAATTAGGGTTAAAGAATTTTTTTAAGGGGTATGGATCAAAGAAGAGAGGGCTTTCAATATGTGAAAAACAAATTCAAAGGATCATTAACTGATGCCAAAATAGAAGATGGAGTTTTCACTGGACCACAAATTCGCAGAGTTGTTTCTGATGATTCCTTCACTTTGAGTCTCAATGAAAAGGAACGCAAAGCGTGGACATCCTTTTTGGAAATCACTGAAAACTTTTTCGGCAATTTTAAATCTTTAAATTACCAAGAAATAGTAAACAATATGCTGGAATCCTATGAAAAGATAGGATGTAGAATGTCATTTAAAATGCATTTTCTGCATTTTCATCTCAATTTTTTTCCTGAAAATCTGGGAGCAGTTAGTTATGAGCATGGTGCACGTTTTCATCAACAAATTTTGCTAATGGAGACGAGGAACCAAGGAAAATAAAATCCAAATATGATGGGGGGTAACATCGCCAGTGATGTACATTGTCTGTCCTAAGCCAGAATAAAGAAGGAAGGTCCCCCACTTTTAACATTTTTTGGCTTAAAAATTACAAAATAAAAAGATTTTTTTTTATTTATTAATCGGAACAAATAGCGAAAGGGGGGAAGGGTCATTGCACAAAATCTAGACTTAATAGAGAATTTTGGTTTTCAAATTCGGATTCAGTGCCCTCGAACTAATTAAAAACTTTATTCACATGTCTGTAACAAAAAAAAAGTTAAAATTTGTTGCTTAATGTAATCAAATAATATGAACTACTAAAATTTAGGAAACACAAGATTTGACTCCGCCAAAACGTTTGGCGTAACTTTTAACGAAAAGTGGAGAGCCTCAAAACAAATAAAGGTGGAGATGCAGAAATCAATAAATTGATTTGGGTTAACTCGCTGAAGAAGTGATCAAGAAGAAAAAGGACTGATACTATCAGTGATGGTTGACAGTTATGTCCTGGAGGGAAAAATCCTTTAAGGAAGGACATAAAATTTCGGAAGGTTTTAGATATTCATTTGATTGCCATTAAACTATCATCTCGCTGTGCCGCGAGGAAGACTGGTAAATTGGCATCTGCAGAAGGACCACCACATAACTACCACCAATGCCCAGTTTACTCTCAAAACTACCTGGGATTTATTCCTCCAGATATCTCCGTTGTACCTTTTGGGGGCACTCTCACAACAGCACCTTCTCACGTATTTTTCTCTGACCGGGGGGCTAATTTACCAGGCTAGTCACCGACCAGCTTTCGTCCACTGGTCCATGGTGATAGATTGGAAGGGGATTGACCCCATCCCTAGTGACCTCGATTAAAAAGGTGTACCTACATTATTCCTATCATTTTCCCCTTCCATTGACCTTATTTTTCTTTTGCTTTTATTATAATTTTATTCTGCACAAAGAGAAAGTGTAACGTGTATCATGATTAACCTTGCTGCAGCTGACATCTGGAGGTTTAAATTCCATCTCTGCCCAAACGCGTTCAGTTGCTTGCCTTCCCAGCCCCAACGTTTGAATGTGGATCTGAGGCTAAATCTCTTCCTCACATTTTCACCTCTTCCATCTTCACTACTTTCTTTACACGCCTCTCCTTACAAAGTGTCTGAGGTTGATGCCCTCGTTGGTTTTTACTTTAAATTAAAAACAATGGTATCTTTGTTCGACTTCAACCCAATATATAATTATATCATCACTGTCATAACAATTTTGGCAACTATAAATACCACAACAGCCATCTTCGGTCTGCATGCCCTCATTCTTTCACTCATTCACTCAATACTCCACCATTGGATTATATAAAAAGCCATCCGACTTTGAATAATTACTCCGTGCACTGCCATCTACACATCCATTGAGAGGCAGTGAAAATGTTCAAAATCCTTCATTCCTACATCTTCTGCTACTACCAGCGCACAAATCACCACGCACCTATTACGAGGGCTAATCTTGACATCCGCCCTGAAATTATCCGGGAGCATGAAAATCACCAGGGAGAGTGGGAGCCTCGGCCCCTGATTACGCGCCGACGAGCTCGACCACACCCTTCACCTTTTCAGCTCCGATAGAAAAGGGACCGAAAAGGTTGGTTTCGGTCTCGTTCGAGCGGTCCTTAGGGGGTCTGCTGTATGTGTTATGGCTATTGTCGCATAACAGGAATATATATATATATATATATATATATATATATGTATATATATTAATGCAGGAAAGAAACCACAGTGACAGGATCGATTTATTCGCGAAACCAGGTTTCGACGGAAACCTCCGTCATCGTCAATTGCTGGAAAATGAATAAAAAAAACTTCTGGACACACAAATTTACAAATCGGAATCTGATTAAGGGGGGCAGTATGGGCAAGCAGCGGCATTTTTGAGTAAAGGAAGTGTATATATATATATATATATATATATATATATATATATATATATATATATATATATATATATATATATATATATATATATATATATATATATATATATATATATATATCGGGTTGGGACGAAAGTATGTCAGATTTTAGGGTATATATTAGAAATGAAAAACTTATGACTATGGAAATATTTATTATTAAACATAATCTCCCTTGCTTTCTAGAGCCTCATTCCATCTCGCAATAAGCTTATAAATGTCACGTGTGCAAAATTATTTAGGTTTTGATGCAAAATATAAATCCAACTTATTTTCAAGCTCTTCAATTGATGTCACCCTAAGACCATAGAAATGGTTCTATAACACTGGGGAACACCCTGTCTTTGGTGAATTGACAAAAGTACATTTTCTTACCTAATTCGAGTATATTGAATTCAAATCTGAAATAAGATTCTCTCTAAATGCTACAGATTTTTCGTAATATCAATAACTAATATTATACAATAATTTTCATTTTATCACACGCCTATCATCATGCCCTGAAGTAATTTTGAATCATCCTTTTGCGTTATTTATAGTAAAGCAGGTTTTTTTGCACAAACATTTTATTGCATATGAGAAGAAACTTGAATTACACATTAGGATTACAAATACTGTAATCAAATATCAAATAGATGCTAATTTATTAATGACTGTACATCAGGCTGGAGGACCTCTTCTTGATTTCAATCGGGCAAAAATTTGCGTTTGTAACTCTTTCTTTTGTAAGTCTTCTATGGCTGATCTCTTCTAATCGTCTAGCAGTAGTCCGTGACCTTGCACTACCCAGTGACCTTGGTAGCGCATTTCCATCGTCATCAAATCTTGATGGAAGCGTTCCCCTTGTTCGTCACTCACGGCTCCCAGATTCTCTGGGAATCGGTCGAGGTGACTATTTAGGAAATGCAGCTTCACACTCATGTTGCATCCCAGATCACGATATGCTTGTCGTAGAAAAGGCTCCCGACGATATACTATATATCTATTCCTTGTGGCCGAGAATGACTCTACGTGTTAATAAATTGGCCTGAAGAGGGCTTATTTATCTTTAATATACTTAAGAAGTGGAACGGAGCCCCAAAATAAATAATGTTGCGAGCATTAATAAAATAGAATTTTATTAATTAATCTAACAAAACAACACATAGAAAATATTTACATGACCGGGGATTAAAATGGGAGATACACTTGAAATGAAAAAAAGGTCATGGGATAAATTTGACTAAGCGGAGGATTAAGATTTAGAGGGATTTAAAATGACAAAACAAACAAGAAGGAAAAGGGACGGCTAGATCCGTGTTAAAGCACGGTGTTACGTTGGCACAAAGTTAAATAGTTAAATGCAATTCGTAGCTTACGTATTTATAAGGTCCTCGGGCAGAGGAAGGCGATTTGAAGGAATGGCTTCGGTCCGACTGGCGATTTCCTTCCCAGGAGGAGGTTGTTTAGGGGGGTTGTCCTTAATGAGGGGGAAGGACTGACTTCGAGGAGTGAGAGCGAAGTCGGGCTCGGAAGTACGACTGATCCTTGAGACAGGATACCAGAGATGTTCTGGGTGAACAATTGTGGTTATTGGTATAACCAAGCGTTCTCTTGAATAACGTTAAAAGGGGGGACTTAAATTACCACTGACGTGATATCAGGGGAGTGAGAACCGTTTCTTGTCAAACGGGCTCTAAGAACAATGACTGTTCTAAAGTTGTTCTCTTTCTGAACAACAGTGGGACCCTGTTGACTTGGCGTCTCGAGGGGCACGAACCTTGGCACTTAAGGATATTGCCCTCTTCTGGACAATAAGGGGGTTCTCGAGGTAGAGAGTTCCTAGGTGCACAAGGGAGACCGGATCGGCGTGATGCCTGGCGAAGATAATCGAGATCTGATTCAAACGCGAAATTCTAATGTATAAATAGCCGGAGCCAGCCCCTCGGGGTAGGGGACAATGGGGGACTTCCATGTAATGTCTCGGTAGCGCTTGGAAAAATCATATCTTCCCATAAGTCTAATTCAATTTAGCCAGATTGACGCCTGGAGGCAAACGGGGGATTGAACCTCCTTGGTTAAACTTGAAGTGGGGGAAGATAATGCTCGGGAATGGTGGGCGAGAAAAACGCCATTCTTTCTCTCGCAGGATGCACGTGGGAAGCATGAGTTTCAATATGTGATAGAAGCGAGGCGCGGCCGCCTTAGGCTATTCTATCAGAATGCTAAAAGCCTATTAGTAACCAGATCCTCGTAGTTATGCGCTTTTATGTTTCCCAAGAAGTGACGAACAACGGCAGAAAATGAGAGCCAGGCTGCTTTCTCTTTTTCATTCATGTTGATCACGAATCTAGAAGCACTCAGAATTTTCCGGATTTGGGAACCATCAAATACTATGTACTGAAAACAATCATTGTCAGTGCTCCACGCCTTGACATACTGTTTTATCAACCCAAGTTTGAGATGAAGTGGAAGCAAAACGATCTTCTCTCGCCTTACGATTGGCTTATTAACAATTTTTGGCATTCCTGCTTCCAAAGTTTCCCGAACTGGCCAATCTTTTGGGAACCAGTGTTTGTCACGGGCTTGACTGTCCCACATACAGATATAGCATGTTAACTTTGTATATCCCTTCTGCTAGTTAAGGAGGAAGTTGACCATCTTAAGGTCTACACATATGATCCAATTGTGTCCATGGTACTTAAGTAAATTCATGACTATTCTTATGTCATCGTGAGTTTCTCGCAGATGGACAGAGTGACCGAGAGGAACTGCACCAAAGTCATTGACATTATGCAAAAGGATACTCTTCAAGCTACACTTGAAGCTATCCAAAAACAGTCTCCAATCAGCAGAGCTATAAGTGCCAAGTCCCAACAAGGTAAACAAACCAGGAACATCGTGGCAGTATACAAATTGTTTGTCCTCAGAGAAGTACTTAACAAATGTACTCTCCCTTGTTCGGTAAAATGATATCAGTACCGTCCTGTCAACCATATGTCTTTCACTCAACCTGGAGGCTAAAAGTTCTGCAGCTTTCATGGAGAGCGCCAAATCACGTATCAAGTCATTCAAATCCTCTTGATTGAAACAGTGAGGAGCTAATTACTGTTCTGCATCTGATGATGAATCTGCAGACTATGAATCCATTCCGTGGACGTCCATATCAGGTACATCAGTTTCATCCTCGGAGGAAGCATATCCACTGAAAATCGGAACTGGTGAAGAGTCAGAATGAGGTAATGGCCGGATCGCCGAGGGAATGTTGGGTAGTCGATCTTGTGCCGATTTTCTTGCCAATCGCTTTAGTATTCACCAGACAGAAATAACAGTCAGATACATGATCATTTGGCTTTCGCCACACCATGGGGATTCTAAAAGGAAGACTATTTCTCTTTCTTTTCGTCCACCCACGAAGATGTTTCACACAACTATGGCAAATAGCATGTGAGGCCCACTTCTTATCTTGATCGTCAAGAGGAACATCAAAATATGCCTTATAAGTGCGGATCACAAAGTTTGATATATTGTGCCTTTGACGAACTAGCATGTAACAGCCACCTATGTAGCAGAATATGTCTGGATCATTGACGCAATTTCTTTTTGACGAAGCCATCACTCTAACATGAGACCTGAAAAAAGAAACAATAATGTCAATATTTTGCACAATAATACTTATTACTATCTTACTACTATGTACTGTGAAGTATTTGCTTTCTACAAGCACCCTCTCTGTCCGTCCGGAAGGCAGTTTTCAGGGAAACGAGAAAATAGAAATTACAGAATAACTATAGCATGTAGGTAAAAATGGATTATAGATTTGAAATCAGTATGAAAAAACGAATTAAAATTGGCAGATAAATCTAAGTCACCAGAAATTGTGATTAAAATTGTTCCCCTGTGTAATTCACCAAACAAGTGATAATCGGAAGAAACAAGGTCAAGATAATATGATAGAGGAAGCATTATTTCCCAGCCAAGCTCCTCCTAGAGATCTTTGGTCATTCGAACTGAGTGAGGACGGGCATTATCGTTTTGGAGGATGACACTTTTTCTGTTAACTAAGGAAGGTCACCTTGGTGCAAAGTGGCTTTGTTTTCAGTAGAGATTAGCATTAATTGTTTGATTGTTGTATAAATGTTTTTGATTGTAATTCCTTTAATATTACAACCGTATACTCAAAATTATATTTATTGGATGAAGTCTTTTCGGTTGTTGAGAAATTCTGCTTCCTCGACTGATCCACGAATGGCGGCGTTTAACGTTATGCTTATTGATCTACTTCTCATTACCACTAACAAGCCTCTCCCAAAATGGTGCCTGAAGGTATCGTAAAAACAAGGACTCACAACAAGCAACGAGTTGTGCAGATTCGTCGTTGACGGTTCGTGCGAGACCCATTTTCTAATCATTAGAACCTTTCCAATCCTTTTCAGTTGGCGCAGAATAGTCGTGTGGATTACGTTAAATTGTTCTGCGGATTCTCTAGAAGGTGTAGCAGGATTTGTGGGGACAACAGCTGCTAACTCTTCAGAATCAAGTTTTGGGGGGACGATCTTCTCTTGGTCCGTCTTTTAGACTGAAATCTCCACTTCGGAAACGGGAAAACCACCTCCCCCAACTTCTTTCATTAACTGCATCATCCTCATAAGTGCTTTGAGTAAATTTTGCCGCTGTACTTGCTTTGACACCTTTATGGAACTCAGACTTAAACATGTCTAATGTGATCTTTAGATGGGACGAAGATAGGGGTAAATAATGACGAAGATGAACACTATTTTTAAAAACTTGAAGATAAAGGTATAAATTATCCATTGTAGCATTCCTAAACGATAAAAAGAGGCACTACTTTAATAAATACTTTATTCTAAAACCTTATTCTCCGAAAATTCGACATTACGTTCGTTCCTCGTTTGAAATATATATATATATATATATATATATATATATATATATATATATATATATATATATATATATATATATATATATATATATATATATATAATATACGAAGGAAGGTCAATAAGTTTTGAAATTCGGATATAAGGAAAGGAGATATGAGGAAAAGTGTTTTATTATTTTTCAATATAACTACCCTCGACTTCAATGCACTTGCGCCACTTGTCCCTGAGGCTTCGAATTCCCGACCAGAAATCTCCCGACTGCTGTTCAATCCACTCCTGGACGGCGAGCTGGACATCTCCATCGTCCCCAAACTGGCGTTCACGCAGTGCAGCCTTAGCTGGTGGAATAAAAAGTAGTTGCTGGGGGCCAGATCTGGACTGTAGGGGGAAGGGTTAAGCTCCTCGAATCCGCACTCGCTCAGGGCAGCTTGTGCAACTCTGGCTTTTTGGACTTTGACGACGTTGAAGTCAATCATGGGACGTGAGGTTTCTAGGGACCTAACGGGCAGAGACCTTGATCATGGCCAAATTGTCGTGGATGATGTTGAAAACACTTCCATGTGATATTCCAAGTTGTCGCTCGATTTCTTCGACCTTCACCCGTCGATTTTCGAGGACCATCCTCTCCGCACAGGCCACATTGTCCTCGTTGGTCACGTCCGACGGGCGTCCTGGACGGGGTCATCTTCAAGGGACTCACGACCTGGCGGAACTCCTTATTCCAGCGAGCAATGGTTGCATAGGAAGGGGCGGTGTCGGTGTACACTGCAACCATACGTTCATGGATCTCTGTTGCATACTTGCCTTCCTTGGTCAAAAATTTGATCACTGCGCGGTGCTCAACCTGCTCCATTGTTGACAAATTTGTGACTGACGATCTGCGATCAGCTACTGCTTCTTAAATAGACGAGGCAGGAGCGTGCGGCTGCAGGTCCTGACTTGTCATAACTTGTCCTAACACCCCACAAACAGCCATCCCCCTTCGTCTGTTTTGCCCTACCGATTTACAAAACTTATTGACCGCCCCTCGTATATATATATATATATATATATATATATATATATATATATATATATATATATATATATATATATATATATATATATATATATGTATATATATATATATATATATATGTATATATATATATATATATATATATATATATATATATATATATATATATATATATATATATATATATATATATATATATATGAAAAACTCACAAAGTAGTAGGACAATAATTGCAGAAAATCCCACAAGAAAAATGAAAAGCAGATTCCAAGTACTTTCGAACTATGTTCAGTTCATTCTCAAGGAATACATAAAGAATTACTTTAGAAGAATGGTATAAATAGCAAAAAACTCAGGCGACGCTCCGCCCACGTACAACGAAAGGACACAAAACAGACTAGGCGTAAAAAATAGAAGAAAAAAAATATCAGAAAAGTGGTATTAAAATCAGACACCGAAGGGTAAAGACATATAGATTATAACTCTTTCAAAATATTCACGTGTGAGTGAGTTTGTGCGGAATGTAGAAATATAAGTCACATAACTATGAATACATACGTATGCAATTATAAATATATTGCTCAATAAACAAAATAATTATGACAAATTTAATAAATCAAAGGTCTAATTTTTCAAATGGACAATTTCGTTTAAAATAAGCTTTTTAATGACTGGGTCCAGTTTAAAGTGACCGGAGGATATATTGAAATTAGACGAAGAATTAATGAACGAGCATTCACCAATATTTCTTTTAACATAGTCATCCGATTTTTAAATAAATTTAGCCGAATTCCAATTGATAGCGTCACTATTTTCAGATAAGTGAACAAAGAAAGCAGTATTGCTTTCACCTCTTCAAATATTGTATTTATGTTGGGTCAAACGAACATTTAATGCTTTTCCATACTTAGAGCAAACTGCAAAATCGACAGAATAAATCCCCTCCCTATATTCTTGCTATTATTTTGAACCAACATTTTGTACCTAGTAAACTTATATTGAATATGACTGAAATGTTTAAACATTTAAGGAGATGGGGAAGAAAGAAAAAGGGCTCAGATAAAGGTAAAACAAGGGAGTTCCTAAAATTGAATGCGGGAGGGATTTCAATTCTGTAAAACGTCTTTTTTGCCTAATCTAAGGACCTGGGAAGAAAGTTAACAGGGTAGCGGAGGCTGTTGTTACCTATTTCCAAGATCTTTGAAATCTCAATATGCAAGAATTCCGGGCTGGTGACCCGCAACTCTCGAAGAAACATTGAAGTAAATACAGAACGTTTGACTTTATCACTATGACCCGAATAAAAATGAATGTAGGAACCAACGTTGGTAGGCTTCCGATAGACGGACAAATAAAAATGAATGCAGAAACCAGCGTTGGTAGGCTTCCGATAGACGGACATTTCAACTTTTTGGAAAAATGGATGGTTGTATAGTCGTATATGTAACGCTCCTGAAGAGGGTTGAGGAACTCCAGGAGACTTTTCTAGAGGGAAAGAATTCTTATTATTACCCTTACCTAACCGCATTGACTAGAACGCAATTGTTCATTTATCAATATATATATATATATATATATATATATATATATATATATATATATATATGTGTGTGTGTGTGTGTGTGTGTGTGTGTGTGTGTGTGTGTGAAAGGTAATGGTAAACCGCAATATTTGAATCAAGATTTATTTATAACCAACGGACTAGTTTGGGCAAAGTTACGAATGCCATTTTAAACTAAGTAATGAAGAAGCCAAGCAAGGAGCAGATATTATATAAGGTGGACCAAATCCTAAACAAAAGGAAAACGTAGGAAACAATCTGAAAAAAAAACCCAGTATATATACGGCCAACAACAATATATATATATATATATATATATATATATATATATATATATATATATATATATATATATATAGTACAAGAAAGAGAAATTGGACGCGAATGAGTAATGAGACAAGAAACAGGAGGTTTTTAGAAGTAAGAGAAAGGGACATTAGAAGAAGACTAGAACCAAAGAAAGCAGAGGGCGGCACAATGAAAGCACTCCTTTACCGAGAAGACAGAGATAACGCTAGGGGAAAAAAGTTTGAAATTCCTGGCCGGGACTCGAACCCGGGTCTGCTGATTGCCGGTCAGATGCTATACCGTTGAGCTACCAGGCACAGTGACTCTACTTCGCCCAAAGCGTTACCCCATCAAACCCAGTATCTCTCTAAGCTAGGAACCTCCAAAGTTTCTGCACCTTTATTTCTGTCTTTAAAATTGTTTTGAAAGGCAGAAAATATATATGGTGAAAGCCCTGTGGTGGTTGTTATCACCCGCAGAACTTGCACTTGCTCCTTCTTCTATATATATATATATATATATATATATATATATATATATATATATATATATATATATATTGATAAATGAACAATTGCGTTCTAGTCAATGCGGTTAGGTAAGGGTGATAAGAATTCTTTCCCTCTAGAAAAGTCTCCTGGAGTTCCTCAACCCTCTTCAGGAGCGTTACATATACGACTATACAACCATCCATTTTTCTAAAAAGTTAAAATGTCCGTCTATCGAAAGCCTACCAACGCTGGTTTCTGTATTCAGTCGCGGCGCAAGAACACACAACTTTAAATTTACCTCGGCCATGTCTCTTTTTTTTTGCCAGTATTTCTACCTTATAATCGGTGTGAAGAAGAGCGAAATGCTGCTCTGGTTGCCCACTTCTCTTGGACTCTTTGGCGCCCTCAACGACGAGCTAATTCCCTGTAATTGCCACATGTCACGGAACCCAGGAGGAGATGATCTCAACATCCACCCAGCTCGAAAAAACCCTGGTGTCACGGATAGCTCGAACCAAAGGATGCAGAAATTCCAATGACCTGAGAGCCCTCAGGGCGCCTTATGAGTCACTATAGATCACAATCCGTTCTCAGAACCTGGCACGGTGCGTTATTGTCGGTACTGATCGGATTATTGCAACCAGCTAAGCTTTGAAGATGGACGCAGCGCCTAGCAGAACTCCGCTGACTTAAAACAGAGAGGATACGGCTTAGAAACCGATTTCCCCTCCTGGGACTTGTAGCCATTCGTATACACTGGCACGGAACCAGCGTTACATGGAGTGTGCTACAAAAAGGCAAAATGGAATACCACCGGCACTGTAGAAGCTTTGGGAGCAGAGACGTGATGGCAAATAGTCAAAGGTGGTACCCTCCAGGGTCGGGCCACCAGCCCGAGAGCTATACCTAGTTCTCGAATGAGTTTTCTAGCCCTAAAACCAAAGGGCTTAAGGTATGACTGGGGTCTTTGGGTGCCATAGGCACCGTCGAAATAAACTGCGAATGCAGTGAGAGCTGTTGGCAACTGAGGGAGGCACTGGGCTCGTGCGTGCAGCTGAATAATTCACTGTGCACATCGCAGAGCGAGTTGCATCTCCCCAGCATCAACAAGTAGGCTCTTAATGGGATCCTGCGGAAGGCACCGGTCGCCAGGCTAATGCAGGTCGGTGGATCGAGGCCACATTCCGCAATACAGACTCAAATGCGGTTGTATAAAACTCGCATCTGGAGTCAAGCTTCGAAGGAACAAAGGAACCCTAAAAAAGTAAGGCAGTAGCTATATCAGCACCCTAGGTGCTGAACGGCACGGAACAAAAAATATCCATGGCGCGGGTAGAGGAGACTCTAAGGCTGCGAATAAGGCGTCGGTCAAGTACAATATCAAGAAAACGGTGTAAGTCCACCACTTCCAGGTGAACCTCATTTAGAAAAAATTTCTTGTCAGGATGGAGCCGTGGATGGCGGCAGGAGTGCACCACCTTAGTCTTGGACAAGGAAAACTGAAGCCTGGTCGCTTCGGCATAGCGATAGACGCAGTTAAATTCCTGTTCGAGTCGATGCTCCAGAGTGGCATCTGGGCCGTGCCAAAAGAAATCGAAAAGTCGTCCACGTAGAAGGGAGCGAGAACATCTTCTGCCAGACCGATGTGATGCCGTTGATGCTCAGGGCAAATAGTGTGACACTGTGGACACTTTCCTGTGGGACACCCTCTTCCTGCTCCATGGGCCGTATGCGGAATCGACGATCTCGCAAAAATTCAGAGATAAATAATTTTTGGAGAGTTATTTACATGTAATTTGTTTCTTAATCTAGCCTAGTATTTGGCTGGAGCATGAGTATGTCAATTTTTGCCATAGTAGGCGGTCGAAAGATCGTCTCTTAAAATTAAAAATAAACCTCGATGAGGTGGGTATGCATCTGGATGCATATAGGTTTTTATGATGCCTTCGAACGGTGCTTTGTTGACGGGTGTATGTATGAGTATGTATTTCCATGTCTCGTTCGAAGAGTCGTTGATTAATGGATGTATGCATGTGTATGTGTGTTTCCTTCTCTCGTTCAGACAGTCACTCGTTGACGGGCGTAATGCACGTGTGTTTTCCATATCTCGTTCGAGCGGTCCATGTCTGACGTGTGTATACATGTGTAGGTATATCTATGTCTCGTTTGAGGGGAACTTGCCTGAAGGGTGCATGCATGTGTGTGTTTCCTTGCCGCGTTCAAGCTTTCCATGTTTATGTGTGTTTTTTCATTTCTCATTCCAGCGGTTCTTGGTTGACGGGCATATGCGTGCGTATATGTGTGTTTACATGTCTCATTATTGCGGTCTTTGGGTGAGGGCTGTATGCATCTGTGTGTTTGTGTTTTTTGCATCTTCTTCGAGTGGTTATTAGTTGACAGCTGTATACATGTGTATGTGTACTATCCATATCTTGTTTGCGTACTTCTTCATTGACGTTTGTACATATGTGTATTTTCCTTGTCTCTTATCCGCAATTTCTTGTTGAACTCGTTCAATCAGCCCTTTTTAACAGGGCTGTATGAGTGGGGCTGATTTTTTCCATGCCTCATTTAATTCGTCATTTTGAACACCAGTGTACATATGTGTGTGTGTGTGTCTGAGAGCAGGCATCCCTAAAAACGCTTACTACTCGCGCAAGTGTATACGCATGCGTGTTTAGATACTTTCATAAAGGCATCTTTGTATGTATGGGCATATTGATGTGCATGCGTGTAAGCCTCTTTAAGTCATGCCTTCAAAATCATCCCCACTATTCGCTTTATACACTACCCTCAGACATAACACCTTTATTCTCATGTATTGGGGAAGAACGCCTCCTTCCAGAGTTTTTTCAGGTCTCTACCTCTCCTCCTGGAGGCCCATAATTCTCGAACTGGGCCATTCAGGCGAGCCTATCCCTCGCTCAAATTTGATTCATGAACTCCTAAAATTGCCCGATTACTCATTAGCGCTTTATCGCCCATATTTCTTCTCCGTTTATAAGCCTCGAGCTGCGAGAATGTGATCCTCGCACTGTGCACAGAATTCCTTGATTTCCATAGCCTCATCTGTCATTGTATAATGCAGTTCTGGATTTTCACAGCCTCTGTGTCATGTGTTTTCAGGTCTTCAACATTTGCAGCCTCCTCAGCGCTCTGTGGACTGCATGGCTTGAGCTAGACAGGTTTATATGCCCACAATAGGTTGCTTTCCTTGATTTTCACAGTATGATTTGCGCCATATGATATGCAGCCTTTGAATTTCATAACCTCTTCTGCACACTGTACACAGCAGTAGACTTTTACATCAACCTCTACCCATTGTGCGTTTCAGTTTTTGAATTTCGGTGCTTTTTTGCACAACTTAAGCTAAAGTTTTTGACTTTCAGAATCTTCTCTATGCACTTTGCGCTGCATTCCTTGATTTACTCAAAGTGCTCTCTCATCCATGATTTTCACCACCTCATTTATACTTTTCCCTGCAGTCCTTGACTTTCCCATCCTCGTCTGCAAACTGCGATCCTTGACATTCATGGAATTCTATGCGCAGTCCTTAAATCTCACAGTCTCCACTGATCACTGTGCGCTACAATCTTTGACTTTTATAGCCTCCTCTGCATCATGTGAGCTGTCATCCTTGAACTTCACAGCCTTCTATGCATCATGTGAGCTGTCATCCTTGAACTTCACAGCCTCCTCTGAGCACTATGCTATCCATTTTTTGGTTTTGTCAGCCTCCTCGGTGAAATGTGTGCTGTCGTCCTTAAAATTCAGTCTCCTTTGATAAGAGTGTAATACACTCCATGAATTTCGCACCCTCTTTTGTGCACTGTGTGAAGCCGTCCTTTACTTTCAACGCCTCTTCTGCGCCTTTAGCTCTGCACTCCTTGATTTTCGGTCTCATCTTCAAATTGTGCGTTGCCGACTTTTAAATTTACCTCCTCTTCTGTGCATTGTGCAATGCAACCATTGACTTTCACAGCGTCCTCTCCACCATGAACGCTGCAGTTCTTGACCTACACAGCCTCTTTCGCGCAATATTCAATGCACTTGTTGACTTTCTTAGCCTCCTCTGCGCCCTGAGTGCTGCATTCATTAACTTTCCCGATCTCGTTAAACGAAATGTTTGCTGCCTTCCTGGACTTTCACAGCCTCATCTGAGTACTCGCACTTCACTTCATGACCTACACAGCCTCATCTGCACAATAGACCCATTATCTTTGAATTCAAGGACCTCTTGTCTGTACTCTGCGCTGAATTCTTTTAATTAGACATTATCCGCAATGTGTGCATTGTCCTTGAATTTTACAGTCTATTCTACACCTTGAATGCTGTAGTCATTGACCTACACAGCATCCTCTATTTGCGGCAATGTTTCATTTATACAGCTTCCTCTACCGCATGTGCGTCATTAGTCTTTTGGCACTCACAGTTTTCAGTTTTCTATGCACACGGTGCATTGTAATCTTTGACTTTTACAAACTTCTCTGCGCATTGTGCGCAGCATTCTTTCACTATAATACAGCCTCTTTTGCACACTATGCGGTGCTATCTTTGACTTTCACAACCTCCTCCCCGCACTGTTGGATGCATTTCATGAACTTCATAGCAACTTATGTGCACATTGCACTGAGGTCCTTGACTTTAGCAAATTCCTACTTGCATTATGCACTGTGCGTTGCAGTCCTTGATCTACACAGACTCCTCTGCGCACTATGTGCGTTAGTCCTTGATATCCACAGCCTCCTCTTCGAAATGTGGACTGCAGTGCTTAACATAAACATCTTCTTCTTACTGTGCGCTAGATTTGTTTATATCCACAACCTCATCTGTGCACTGTGCGTAGCAGTCTTTGACTTATACAGCCTCCTCTGAGCACTGCGTGGTTCAGTTGTTTACTATGCTAAAGTCCTTCGAGATCTGTACCTAGCCAGCTTTGTTATTCAAAGCCATACTTAAGGATTGTGTGCTACATTCTCTGATATTTACTGTCTCCTCTGCACACTGTTCGCTAAGTCCTTGGCTTTGAAAGAATCATCTGTAATATTTACGACGCACTCCTTGACTTTAATCCTCTAGTGCAATCTGCCCTGCAATCTCTGAATTCCACTGCTTCTTATGTCCACTGTGTGTTTCATTCTTTAACAGTCACAGCCTATTTGCGTATTTTGCAGTACAGTACTTTCTCTACGCACTGTTTTATTGCATTCCTTGTTTCACATCCCCAACTATGCACACTGCCTTGCAGTTATTGACTTTGCCACCATCCGCTGAGGACTGTGCGTTGCAGATCTTGGCTTTGACAGTCTAATTCGAGCATTGTGTGCTATAATCTTTGACTTACACATTCTTCTCTATGCATTGTGCGTTTCCGACCTTAACCTTCAGTCTCCTAAAAGCACTGTGCGATTCAAATCTTGACTTTACAATCTCCTTTGCCCCATAAGCCTTAAAGTCCTCCACCTACATAGCATTCTCTGCTCACTGTGCAATGCAGTCCTTTACTTTTACTTATCCATCTGCGCCCTAAGTGCTGAAGTCCTTGACTTCCACAGCATCTTATGCGCAATGTGTGCGATATTCCTTTACTTTCATTCCTTTTTATAGTTCACTCTACGCTGCAGTCTTCAACTTGCAACTCGAAAGGGGACAATCCCTTTGCCACTATTTTATCTCTCCCACGACAGGTAAAGAAAAACATTGTGTTTGCCACAGTTTTATTTATAATATTAAAACTTTGAGGAAAAAACAAATGAATCAATTTGACGTCGGTTTAAAATTTTCTTTGTATTATAAACGTATACAATTTGGAGTGATCGTGAATGAGAAGTTCAAATATCTTCGCTGAATAATGAAAAATGGGCGAATTATTCAGAACGGCGAGCATAAACGACAAGAATAAGTAGAGCGGAACGCCAACTACGTATCAGCGATTAACAATAATTGAAATAATGATAATAGTAATAATAATTTTATGCCCGAGTATTCCTTTTTATATGTGAAGAAATCGCTATTATTTCATAATGTGAAGATGGCTTCATCTCTCAAGCATGGCTTCGTGCAATTTTCAGTCAGTTAAGTGTGGGGAACCCGTTTTGGGCGAACCTTGAGCAGTTGTATCTTGTCGATAATGCTTACACTTTAACGTATGATTGTGCAAGGTGTTTGCATCTCCTTTGTTTATTCATTTTTTTTCGACCTATTACCTACAGAAGTTTAATTTTCTCAAAGCCTTATTCAAGACGAGCTCTTGTTTGCATTTGGATCTGGTACAATTGAAATGGAATGATTATATTTCCATGATATCAGCCAAGGCACGTTTCTCTGTTTATAGTAGAGTCTAAGAGTTAGAGACTTTTATGGAAGCAAGGTGTGATAAAGGGACTTGAGGAAGCGTTTCAATCATCACCTATGGTAAAGGATTCATGAGAAATGGGGAAAAGTGGGAATGCCACTTGACAGCTTATTAGTAGAGCATGTGGCAGAGTAAAGAATGCGACATATATCTTCGACACATTTTCACTTTCCCTATTTTCTTTAGAGATCTCACCTTACAAACCTTCGGATCGAGATGCCCCACGTTTGTATTACTTCTTAGTTTAAAGTAGCAATGAATAACCTTTAGCTGACTTTTTATATTCTAAATGTGCAAATCCCATCAGGCCTGAAGGTCTGATTTTTCACTTTATATCTCTTAAAAAAATTAAATTTCACATCACATTGGAGTAGTATTATAAGTGATTCTAATAAGTTAGAGAAGGATTCTTTGGAAGTGTTTTTCCTTTAATTTAAAACT
Source organism: Ceratothoa steindachneri (assembly GCA_963969495.1). Lineage (NCBI taxonomy): Eukaryota > Metazoa > Arthropoda > Malacostraca > Isopoda > Cymothoidae > Ceratothoa > Ceratothoa steindachneri. Next base: position 142,973,821 of record OZ018320.1, on the reverse strand, counting down.
AATGGCAACGAGGCCATATAACGTAGAGAATTAGTGAGGAGAGATCTGAAAGGAAAGTGGTGAAGATGGAGGAAGTGAAAGTAGTAGACAATATATAGCCACAGGTCCTCTTGCAGGCATTTTTGTCTGAGGGTGGCCCAACAGCTGGCACTGGGGGAGGAAAGACGTGTCACTCCTACAGGATTCAGTTGTAACAGAGGCATCTCCCCCTCCTACACCATTCTTCACCTTTCGGACATCCTTGGAGTTAAATGAATTCTATGGAGTTATAAATGGAGTTTATGAAGATATAAAGGGATGCTTAGTAATTATAGTGTCTATGGAGTTACAAAGGGTTCTATAGAGTTATAATGAATTTTATGAAGGATAAATGGATTCTATGGATTTATAAAAAGGATTATATATAGTTATAAAGAGTTTCTATGGAGTTAAAAGAGAGTCTATGAACCAATAAAGCGATTCTATGGAGCGATATAGGGATATTATGGAGCTTAAAATAGATTCTTTTCAGTGATAAAAGGTTTCTATAGAATTATAAAGGGGTTCTATAAAGCAGTAAAGCGATTCTATGGAGTTATAAAGTGATTCTACAAAGCGCTAACAAACAAACAAATAAGCAATTTATTGACACCTACAGAGAGCCATAAAGGCAATTCTATAAATTGATAAAGCGATTCTATCGATCAATAAAACGAAAAAATCGATTCTATGGAGCGATAAAGGGATACTATCTTAAAATAGGTTCTATAGAGTGATTAAGGGATTCTGAGTTGATGCTTCTGGGTTGGATCGACTCAAAAGCGAACTAAATGTCATCCTCGCTTGGCGTTATAGATTCACCTATTCATTTGTTTTTCTTCCTTCCCGGTGACTAGCGATGGGCGGATGGTTAGACTGGTCATATTCATGCCCATAAGTAGTAAAATGACTCTTTCGTGTCTGAACCCCTACAAAATGCCTCCACCCAACCCATATACCAGAATAAGGGTCCTTGAACTCAAATTCTTTTTAGCTCACTGCCAACCCCCTTTGCGAATATTATAAAGAGACAAGCAATACTTGGTCTCTAACCTCCTATAAAGACAAGATAAAGTAAGGACAAAATAAATGGCAACCTTCCCCTGGTTAATCATGTTCTTCCTTGTTTGCCACATTTGAAATAGATCAAGCATGAATAAATCTAAAAAAAACCCTGGAAAAATCAATTTCTAAAAACATCAAAGACCTAAAAAATCACCTAATTTAAAAAAAAAACAAGAAACATCAAAATATCACGGGACGTCAAGAACATAATAAAACATCAATAACCTCGAAAACACCATGAAACATCAACAGCCTCAATAGACATAAAATTACACTAATAACCTAAAAGGAACACATTAGCAAACATCCTTTGCTTTTAAGACCGGATATGCTACTTTTGGCCTTTGCACACGGAAAAGCTATCAGAGCTATTGAAGCTTTACCCCAAAACAAATATAAATTCTACTAACGACAAAATTATTACAAATTTCTAGTAAAAATCGGGCGAACTCACACAAAAAAATAAATAACTAACTAACGGGTGAATCTGACTCACGACACAAAAAATGGCGGTTACTATTACCTCTTAGCTAGTATCCTCTTGTAAGGAACTAGGCAAACTGTGGACAAACCACCTAAGAATGGACTTAAAAGTTGTTTGTTACCCGGTAATCAAAAAGAAAATTGTCCTAATATATTGGTGTTCAGATATTCTTGGAAATGCAGCTAATATTAATTGACTTAGTGCTTCAAAATCAGGTGGGGAATATTCTTAGGAAGACCCAAAGACTGACGCAAAATTATATATATATATATATATATATATATATATATATATATATATATATATATATATATATATATATATATCTCTTTATGTCTGAGTATGGCCCAGTGTACGGGAGTATACACACACAGGCTCTAAGGTGGACTGAGCAGGGCCACAAATATGTTATTGTTCTAAGAGTGCGATTTGAATAGTTAGCTGCAGCTGCGTGACCAAGGAATATTCCAAACACAACGACGAAAATAGATTTTAATACACACTAAATAAAAGGCACAAAATAAATATCGATATATATATATATATATATATATATATATATATATATATAAGTACATGAATGAGACGGAATTAGGTTCCGAATACTAATTGGATAATCAGGGTTATTAAATAGTTATAATGGGAGATTTAGGATAGTGAGCGATTTAATTCCTGCCAACCTCGAGAGTAAAGTGGATGAACTTGGGGGGAGGTCTTGTTGACCTTGATTACTCACGAGTGTAGCCGAAAACCCTCAGAGGGTGGTGCTACTTTCTCCAAACTTGGATTTTGCGAGATGCGAGCCTCTTGTCCTCAAGAGGCCATCGAACGAACTGCGAAGGGAGGAGGTGACTTCTCCAAACTCGGATTGAGCGAGCTATCGGGCCTCTTATCCTAAAGAGGTCACCAGAAGCACTTCCAAGGACCGCTTCTCCAATCCTTGATCCGAAGGCGGTTGAGAAAGTTTGACGTTTCCTCACGAGGCTATTCTCCCTGACCCAAAGATACGAGTGTAATGTCCAGCTCTTCCGTGGCCTGCGACCGTCACTAAACACTTTTCGGGAGAGACCGTCGTTGAATCGAGCTTCTTTAGGGAAAGCGTCGATTAACCGAATCTGTCAGTAATCCTTGGGAGGGTGCATATATACCTGGAATTCTCCAAAACAGGGAGAGAGAGAGGGGCCTTCTCAAACCCTCATTATCCGCTGGGGCAACCCAGCTACTTCTTACAGGCAAGTGTAAAAGGCTGGGATCAGCGAGTCAGACGGAACGACCAGCAGCTGGATCCATAAAAGCTGTTCGAGTCAACCCTACAAAATAAAAGAGTAATCTCCCAACCCGGTGGGGATGGGGAAGGAAAGATTAAGACGGCGGGTAGGTAGCCTTCAATTTCAGCGTCATGCCTCGGTGTGAATTTCTCAGTGACCTGGCGGCAAGTCCAAAAAGGGTGAACTCGAAGGGGGAGGGGGGGGGGAGATGACTCGCTTTCTCTCCCGAAGTAATATCTTAGGAGATGGAGAAATACTACAATTTTAGCGTAGCCCTCTACAAATCTCCTAATTTTAAAAAGCAAGAAACATCAAAACATCACGAGTCGTCAAGAACATAATAAAACATCAATAACCTCAAAAACACCATGAAACATCAACAGCCTTAATAGACATAAAATTACACCAATAACCTAAAAGGAAAACATTAGCAAACATCCTTTGATTTTAATACCAATATGTCGTTTTACCTTTTGTAAAAGGAAAGAACTACCTTTTCCCTTAATACCACTAACAGATAAAAGAGAATAGTATTAAATGTATAGGTTCATCTCCTTCTATATAATGGACTTATTTGAGCGTCTCTCTACAGAGAGCAATGATAATAAAGACGAGACTATCCACATTAACACGAGAACATAAGACTGATTTATGCTGCTCGTCTTATTTTGTCGCTATCAATATTTGCATCGTAAAAATGGTCAACTCTCTCGAAGCCGCAATTAATGCTTGCTGTAATTAATGAGCAAAAAGTTTCAAATAATACGCTCGCAAAAGAGCTTCCTTTACTACACGAGTAATTATTGCAAAAGATAACATGGTGATTGCATCTTTATACACTATCACTCACTACTTTTCTGATTTAGAGCTTTACTTCAGGTCCATAGGTTCCCACTTCTTCTCACATCTTTATTTTTATGAAATCAGATACTTTGGTAAGCGCCATCAATCAACAACTTTCGTCCTTATTATGGCATACATAATATATATATATATATATATATATATATATATATATATATATATATATATATATATATATATATATATATATATGTAACTCTGTACAATCAAAATTCGAGAGAGAGATCAATGAGAGATGGAGAAGATAGAAAAAAGAATAAGGAAATGGGAGATTGAGGAGAGAGAGAGAAAGAAACAACAAAGGGAGATAGGAGGGGATGGGCGCGCGAAAGTGTTTTGGTTATATAGTGATATGTATAAACAAACACGGCAAAACCCCCAAGTAAAGCAAAGCTCCCATGACTTCTTTGCACATCATCTGAATGTGTTGATTTAATGTCATAAAGAGGAATGGGATTCCGTCCTGAATCCACTTATTTGCTTTTTCCTCAACACCAAAATCCCTCGTCCTGATTCTTGCGGTGCAGTGATGTCGTTTTAAATATCCCTCTATCCCCTCACTCGCAGAAACTATTCCCCCTCTATGTGTTTGGACAGCGCAAAGTCAACCAGAGACCCCTCTTCTTATAGGTCCTGGATGGAGGGATGTGACGAAAGGGAAAAGGGGCTTTTTAAGAACACATTTTTCAATGAACAAACGCGATGAAGGGAAGTACCCATAATTCAACCGAATCTTACCAACAGCTCGGAAGTTAAGGAACTGAAGCAGGGATTGAGGTGTGGCGGGAATACGCGAGCCGATTAAATTTGTCTCCCCGAAACACATACAAATTGGTTATTTTATACTACTATTAAAACATGATTGAGGAAGTGAACCAGTGATTGACGTGATGCAGTGTAGGGTATTGTCCAAAAAGGTATAGTATGATAGTAATTCAAAATATAGTGTGTGAATTAAAAAAATTTATAGTGGGTATGATAGCCAAAAAGATTTTACCATGCCTTTTAGCATTACTGAATTATTGACCCCTGGAGGCCTTGACAGGACAAGGCCAAGAAAGGAAAAATGAGGATAGTAGATCAGTTGAATGGGTAAGGAAAATTAAAGGGATAGAAATCCAGTCGCAGTCTTGTTTTGCACCACATGATATCAAGTTCATATGGAAAGTAATGAGGCTGTGGATTATATACTGGAGGTTCTTAATGTGTTTTGAAATCATTGATGTTTTTGAAGCCGTTAATGATTTTTTTTTATGGGGGGGATGGTAGTTTGTTGATGTATTTGGTTGTTTTTGTGGTTGGTATTGCTTCTTAAAGTTTCCTGATATCGATATTATTTGTCAAGCTTTTTGAGTTTGTGAAAGGTTCTTGCGGTTTTGTGATGTCGTTGATATTCCTTGATGTTTTTATTCGGTACTTGATGTTTGTGAGGTTATTTCGTTCCTCTTCCTCTGATTCAAGCTAGGGCTTTCATGTATCACCGAAATGAGAGGAAAAGCCAGATCATAGAAACGGGAATGAAGCTCCTACACTCCATCGGTCTTAGGTTCCTACAACAAAGAAAGAAGAAGGAAAGGGTTAAGAGAAAAAAAATAAATGAGAATAATTAAAAAGAAACAATGAAAACTAATTCAGTATCAACTCTCTTCAATCCTCGAATTTAGACTTGGAGAACCTTCATTCATTACCATATAACACCGATTTTAATATAATATATTTTATACATTACAGGAGATAAATACTGGCACCTTAAATTTTGTTTAATAAACCTCTTTGCTATTTTACAATTTGACAAGTGTTTCTTTGCCGTCATTCGAAGAAGATGAGCCAAAAACCTCCATACAAATATTGGTTGTTTATTGAGTATAATGTATTGTTTGTACTCATGATTGTACTCAATAAAGTCAAACACAGGAAATCTACTTAAATCTAAAAAATCCCCCAATACCACCCTAATTTGGTGAGAACCCACCAATCAAAACAAATCGAAAAATAAAAATGCCCCCCAAAATAAAAATAGATAAGAACACAATGAGGAATTATCTTCAAAATTACTATTAGCCTGTAACAACCAATAATATAATTTCGCACCCATTTCCCTAAAAGCATTTTAAGCAAAGAATTTTTAGGTCCATTAGTCCCACTAATTTATTTTAAACATTTCTATGTCTTTATTAAAAAATAACAGATAATTTGGAATTTATAAATTAAAAATTTGTTAAATAACAAACATTTGGCCGCTTTAGAGATATTGATCCATTTAGCACTTAAGCAGAATTTGCAGGGGCAAGACGACTCAAATTCTTGATACAAATGTTAACATATTTCCCGAAATTCTTAACATACACAAATTAATACTGTATACAACTTTAACAAATAATCATATTAATTATACATAAAAGATAATCATCGTTCACATTATCACATCTACGCGATCGTACCCTTAATTATGATGCGATTATGTGTGTGAGCTGTGGCGTTGGATTCTGTTAAAAAGATGTATGAGAGGTAATTGGCTATCTTTAGTTAGTAATGACGTTACTAATATTTGATATTTAGGTTTATAAAGTTTCACAAGAAATATAAATCCTTGCTATTGAATTAATAGAATTTACGACTAATAAAACTAATTCAGAATAATAATTTTTTAAAATTACTATTCTCGGTGCATTTTTTAAGGGTTGAATGAAAATTCACCTTTAAGAAGACACGTATGTGTATGTTAACATGCATGAATATGAGGTATATGTGTATACATAACTCACTCATAGAGCAGAGGCAACCCATCTCTACCGAGCATTGCAGGCGGAAATGTGCTCTAATGGGAATGCAACGACCGGAAAAATTACGACCAAGGGCGATCTGCAATGCCCACATTATTACTTACATATTTATCTCATTCAGCCTCAAACCACCTTGCTATTAATACTTAATGAGCCTTCCAAGGTCCCGCATCCGAGAAACCATTATATATAGAACCTCATTGAAAATGTAATCATTTGTAAAACTTTTATCCTCAAGAAAAACTATACTTTTTTTTCTGTCAAATTCATTCTGTAGCTCAAACATAAATCATACAGACACAAACATGTTTTCTGCATAATTATATAGGTAAGTAACTTTGGGCTCGGGGTAAATTCTTGGTAATTTTTCTAAAATTCCATTATGGTGCCAATATTTAATGAACAATTGAACATCTTGTATGCAAAACACCAAACCATACATACTTCATACACATTTGTTTTCATCCAATACATCTTTCATCGACATCAGTCCAAAGGCGAAATCAACGTCGCCATGGCCAACTGGTGAGAATCAAAAGAAAACACACACACACACACATACAAAGCCCCCACCCTCACCCTCCTTCACCAACAACTTGGCGTCCACAAGCATCAAATTCCTTAGGGAGTTTGGCCAAGTATTGCGAAAGCCTTTTGGGCGCCCGACCGTCTCTCTCGGTCGCATCTTCAATTAATTCAGGATCAACGAAATCAAGCGTTGATCCGCGCCAGTCTTCGCGCCGTTTGAACGACGGTGATTATCTCAGTCCCCCCCCCCCTCCATTCAACCCAAGTAGTTTAGAGGCATTCCTTAAATTTCGAAACTCTGCCTTTCCCTACTTGTATTTACCCCTACCCGTGATCATTGCCCGTAATGTGGCACTTCCTGCTTAGTGCCAGATTGGAAAAGCCATAAATTGAAATGCAAACTAACCTGAGCAAACACAACTACCGCCATCTTTATTATTATTGTCATCATCCTATTTATTTATTTATTTAGTTGCGTCATCCGTCTCTTTTTACTCACGGACGAGTGCCCAAGGACTGGTAATGAAATACGCATAAAGATCTAACGAAAATCGCTGGCAAATCCTTGGCTTTATGATGAGTCACGTCAGTTTCCTGAACCAATGAAGACATTTGAAAAGAAACGGTCGAAAAGAAAGTAGTGAGGTTGGGGAAAGTGAGAATGTGTGGGATGTATAATATAACCCTAGTAGTCTAAAGAGGAGACTACTTGTGGCCCTCGGCTCTGGAATAGCACCCAAGTATCCAGAACATAAGAAACTTCAACATTTTGGACAGATCTTGTGGCCATTGGGGCCAGTAGGGAACGCAATAGTGTTGAGGTCAGTTTCAGCCAGATTGGAACGTTATTATTATTATTATTATAGTTATTGTTGTTGTCATTAATGTATTTATTCAAACTAACAAGATAGGAGTAATTTGACACAAACTCAACATTCTTACCTCCACCAATTTCAACAACCAAACAGGCGATACGTATTAACCATCTTTCACAACTCCACCCCCTTTTAACATCTTCCCAAAACATCGATCGAACTTTGAGTAAGGCAAACTTTCTCCCCTTTCCCTATTCTCTCTTTGGGGAAAGCGCCCCTCCCCCGTAAAAATAGGTTTCAGAAACATATATAAAAAAACTTTCCTTCACTTAACTGATACTTTCCAGCAACTTTTGCCCCTTCCGCAGTTTTCCATAAGGTAGCAATAAGTGAATGGGAATCTTATTGATTTTATCAAGAGCTTTGCGTCGTGTGTGTCAAGAACGCGTCCAAATTCGTCTGTGATCCCATAACATCATCAAGTGCAAAATCAGCGCCATTACCGGTGAGAGCATTGCCCAGTCCCTAGAAAAAGATCATTGCGGTCATTGGCGAGAGCATTGCCCACTCCTTAAAGAAAGATCATTGCAGTCACTGGCGAGTGCATTGCCCACTCCCTAAGGAAAGATCATTGCAGTCACTGGCGAGAGCATTGCCCACTCACTAAGGAAAGATTATTGCGGTCACTGGCGAGAGCATTGCCCACTTTCACGGAAAGATCATTGCGGTCACTGGCGAGGGCATTGCCCACTTCCTAAGGAAAGATCATTGCGGTCACCGTCGAGAGCATTGCCCACTTTCACGGAAAGATCATATCGGTCACTGGCGAGAGTATTGCTCACTCCCTAAGGAAAGATAATTGCGGTCACTGGCGAGAGTATTGCTCACTCCCTAAGGAAAGATAATTGCGGTCACCCTCGAGAGCATTACCCACTTTCACGGAAAGATCATTGCTGCCACCTGCGAAAGCATTGCCCACATCCTAAGGAAATTCTGTTATCCGATCTCATTCTAATTCCTGTAATCAATTTAAAATCGTCTCTTCCTCAAAATCTAAATCTTATCTTCTTATAATTGAGTCCTTATTAATTAAACACAATCAGCCTCAGTTAAATAAAGACTCTAGTTCCACTCCGTTATACATTGCTTAATTTAAATTAAAGACAATCTCTTATTTAACTAGTTGCTAGTAATTAATTAACTCTAAAACAACCAACTAGCTAATAATATATCCTTTCTACTAACCAATCACATAGAATTTAAAAAAATCAACCAACACTAAATCAAAGCTTTTCTAGTTACAAAATTTAAAAATTTCATTCAGTCAGTTCACAGCTTTCTCGGAATCAAATAATATGTGTTTACTGTATATATATATATATATATATATATATATATATATATATATATATATATATATATATATATATATATATATATATATTTAGGATAAATAAGCAGGCTAAATTTAGGAAGTTCATGAATATATATTAACTTCTTCCTGGTACCGACGTTTAGGGTAGGAACCTATTCTCAAGGATAAGAAGTTGTTAGAGAAGTTATCAGATATTTATAAATTAATTATATGGGAAATGGGAAGCAGCAGAGGTGGTAATATTCAAATTATAAAAATGCAGAGCTTTTAACTATTAGGGAATATGTTTTTGTTTTTAAAATAAATCTGAGATTAATTAGTTTTGGGTGTCTTCTTTGTAAAAAAGGGAGATAATAGAAATATTTGAAAAATATGGGTTGTGTTTTGGGGGAGTGGATTTGGTGTGTGTGATTCGTGGGTGTTTATAGTTGCAGTAAAAGTGGAAATGAGCTTGTGTCGGAGTTTAAACTGGGGTTTGTAAATCTAATATAAAGAGATTCCAGTGTACGTAGTTGGTTTTCGGCGTTTGTTGTATCTATAATTGAAAAATTGATTTAAGTTGAATTTATGGTGTGGATGTCTGTTTACGTAGTTCATTCAGATAGGGGAGAATTTGGGAGCAGTGAGTGGGGCTCCAGTTCTATTGCTGATGCCTAAATGTGCGCAAATACGGGTATGTAGTGTGCGCTGTGTCGACCCTAAATACACCTCGGAATTACATCTGGAGCAGGTGAATTCATATATGATGTAGGATCGTAGCAGCATTGGTATTTTGTCTTTAATGTTGAAAAGATATTGTACTTTGCCTTTGTTTTGAAAAATTGGTATAAAATGTGTTGCAGAAAATGAATTTTTAAGAAAGGGTGAGAATTTCGCCCAGATAAGTGAATTGAGGGGTCCTATATATGGAAGAGGTACAAAAACCTTTTCTATAGGGACGTTGTATGAGGGATCTTTCGGGGTAAATATTATATTGATAAAATTTCGAAGAGTTCGGTCGATAAGTTTGAAGGAGATCCGTTTTGTTGGAAATAGTTAGTGAGGAAAGTGATCTCGTTGTGGAAATTGAGGTATGATGTGGAGAGATTCTAAGCGTGAGAAAGTAAGGTTTTGATAGAATTTAATTTGATTTTGGTGGAACAATGACTAAGAAAATGGAGTCCAGAGCCCGTATGTGTAGGTTTTCGGTGAATGGAAGTGGAGAAACCGTCGGTTGTGTGTGTTATTAGTTGGTCTAAGAAAGGAATGGAGTCGTTGTCTTCCTTTTCTTGAGTGAATTTAATATTTGAATATAACTGGTTTATGTACTCTAGGAATTATCAGATGAACCTTTAGAGCGGAAGTAGTATTTTATTTATTTGTTTCTCATTAAAACCGTGAAAGAGAAATTGGGGAAAGGTAACGCGCGAGAAAGAAAAATATTAATCGTTTCTAAAAGTGGGACACTTGTGTATAGGGAAGATACGTCAAAACTAGCCATATATAGTTTGGAATTTTGTTTTGTAATTTCTTCTCTTAGGTGTAGAGAATTTTTGACAGTGTATTGGTTTGTGGCGAGGGGCATAATAAGTGGGGCAATGAATTTGGCTGTTTTACAATTAGATAGGTTACTAGAATAGGTCGAAGGGGTACATTAGGTTTACGGATTTTAGGGAGACCGTAGAGTTGGCCGTAGGTGGAGCCTGTAGAATGGAGCTGTTTGTGGTCTCTTCGTCAAGAGCGTGCAATTTTTTGAGTGAAAGAAGAAGCCTATTGACTTGGTCATCAAGTCGGAGGGAGAATTTCAGCAGTTTTTCTTGGACGGGAGCAAATTTGAATCGGTCATCTAACATTATGCGCATTTTTCGTATATATTCTCCTATTTGTTCATTATAACTGCACCTCTACCTTTGTCAAGGCGGGTAATGATAAGCTTATCTTTTGAAGATAGTTCTCGTAATAGGGTCATATCATCTTTATGGAAATGTAAAGGGATTGTACGAAAACGTTTCATCTTGTGAAAAAAATCATGGGCGATGTTAGAAATCCTCAGTTTTGCAGTTTTAAATAGGCCTCGTATGGGTAAGGATTTATACCACCGAGAGATTTTTCACCTGAAAAACAAGAATTGAGACTAAATGAAAAAGTAGAAATTTGCTGAAAGACAAATTAGCAAGAAATGCCTTCAACCCCAAGGCAAAATATTTTTTTTCAGGCGTTTTATTTTTCCACTATCCATCTCTTTCAACACTACTTTTTCATCATCCTCATGGATTCCTCATAGCCTATGATTATATATAAATAAATGAGCCGAATTTCCATAGCCATACAGATCTCATAGTATAGCTATGGCTTTCCGTTGCCATAGAAATGTCATAGCCTAAGCATAACGTTAAATGAATCTTACTGAACTTATGTTGTCAGAGAGACGAAAGAGCCTACCTATTGCGTTAAATATATCATCTGAATTTCTTTAGCCATACACCGCCTATTTAAGAGAATATCTGAGTTTATCCACGGGAAACACAAATTGAATTTCAATCTTGTAGATAGAGGAAAAATAGGAAAAATATTGGTAACAAATAGTAGAAGATGAGATAGAAGTTGGAAAAGGGGTAGGCAATATAAAAAAAAAACACTTTTATTTAAGTCGCAAGTGGTATTACACCACATTTGAAGTTTAATAAAATCAAGAATAATTTTATGATTATAATGAAACTTTTAAAAGTCGTTAGTAATAGTTGTAGGCTTTTGATACTAAAATAGCTAATTTTTTGATTTATTTTTGTCTAAGTTATGCTAGTTTTAGTGAAGCATTGATTTTTAATAAATTTTCGCTGAAGTTTCAGATATTTATCGACTATTAAAACCAATTTTATTTGCTTAACAAAAAACTAAGACTAATAATCAGTTTGCATAATTAACATAATCACTTAATTTATTTGAAGATTCTTTTTTTTTCAAATGCTGACCATTCCTCTCATAACATTCATTTACTCGTGACGAAGATGCTCTCATCATTTTTTTCCAAAGTTCTTCATCGATGTTATTAATTTCTTCAGCGATATTATTTATTATTTGTTGGATACTTCTAGGATCATTACGGTATACACGGTCTTTTAAATATCCCATAAAAAATCAAAAGGTGTTAGATCGGGGGATCTTGGAGGCAACTTAAATTCACTGTTTCGAGAAATTAGTTTTTCTCTGAAATTTCCTTCTTAACAACTGCATTGTTTCATTCGATGTATGTGATGTTGCACCATCTTCCTGGAAAAAAACAGTTGTCGTCTATTTCGAAGCCTTTGAAAGTTCGGTAAAAAATATTCTTCCAGCATGTGTCGGTATCTTTCGCTATTCACAGTGAATAAATTTTCATTTTTATTCTCATAAAAATACGGCCCAATGATCTACTGTGGGGTTATCGCACACCACACAGTGGTTTTTGCAGGATGCAGCTCTTTCTGGTGTATAGCTTCTGAGTTGTGATCCGACCATATTCTGTTGTTCTGCTTATTATTTTATTCACTGAGGTGAAAGTATGACTTTAGGTTCAGTTTTTTCTTCATTACATTGTATGTTGCACATTTTGACAATCCCACTTGTTCTGATCTTCTTTTCAATGATTTCTGCGGCGATCGTTCGACGTTTTGACGCAACTCTTCAATTTTATGTTGTTCTATGCCTTTTTTGCCAACACGCCATTTTCGTCCATCTTCTACATTACCGGAATCTCGAATTTTTTCAATTAGTCTGCATAGTGTTCGTCGTGATGGTATGTCTCATCGGTCGTTGTGTTGAAACCACTAAAGAGTTACATCTGGACAATGTTTCAGCTTTTTTTTTTCGTAGAATCATTTCCAGGAGCTTCCATGTTTTTAGTTTGAAAAATTTCTTAAAAAAGATTTTTGTTAGAAAAATTTTCTTCTTTTATAGTAAATTTGTTACTTTACAATTTTCGCGAAAATTTTGCTAAGAATCGAGCATTCCCCAAATCACTTATTTTAACAAAAAATTTTACGATCTCCGTTTCTAGCAAAAATATGACCGGTTTATTAAAACTGGCATAACTTCTAAAATAATATATGAATCAATTAGACATTTTAGGACAAGAAGGAATTTACAACTATTCCCAACAACTTCTGAAAGTTTCATTGTGATCACAAAATTATTCTTGATTTTATTATACTTCAAATGTAGGACATGTAAAAAAAAGACCCTGTACTTGAATGCGTTCCGGCTAAGTGTCTTTCCATTTTTTACGCATTCGTTCAATTTCTACGACCCGCCCAACCAACCCAACCACCCGTATGCTAAGCAGTCACGTCGCAGGAAATAGGCTAAAAACCCACGGAACCATTATCAAAGAACCACAAAGAGCCAACCATTCTACGAAATCTTGACACACAAACTCTTCTGTGATACTCTTTCCTTCAAGTCCAACGCAGCGACACAGAGAACTAAATCAGGCAGCGCCATGACTTGACGCACATTCCATTAAATCTTGCTGTAGAAAATGTGGCTGAGGATTCAGCTACTTTTGTCATGCTGTGGCTGGATAGGTTGCATTTTTTTAAGCGACAATCAATGAGGGCATTTCCCGCAGAAAGTTTGTACGGATAGATCTGCAAAGATGGTAAATATGAAGGGATGGAAACTATATAGAAGATAGCCGTTGGGAGCGGAAAGGCACGCCATCTTCCATAGTTTAGCTGCAGAATGATTGCCACTGCTACACCCCACAAACTCCTTGTGGAGTGTATGGAAGGAGAAAGTATAAGAAGAGGGGATTTTCATTGAAAATGCAATTAAATCACCATTAATGGTTATTCTCTACTCCATCAGTAAAAGCCATTAGGGTACAAAAAATTCCCACAACTCCTCTCTTTATAAACAAATTATAACTTTTAATTTCCTTAATAAAACCTGAAAGGTTTCAGAAACTAAAACGAAACGTTGATTCCTGTTTTGTTCATTTTCCTCGAAGGTATTTTCAATCAAATTAGGTGAGAATTAGACATTTGTACTCATACTTCGACGCACGACTTGGATATGAGCACGAAGTTTTTAATTTGAGGGAGAGAAATGAACATTTGTGCAACACGAGGGAGCTTTCGCTCTATAGAGATTGAAATCGGAGAAAGAGGTGCAAATAAAGTAAAATAACAAAAGAAAAATAATGAATTATTACGCCGCCTGGACCATTAAGCTCCACAATACATATGTTTTTGTCACCATGATGCTGGTTTCTTAAACGAGGCATTTGTAAATAAAGACAAAAGCGCTTGGAATTTTTTTTTTAATTTTTCCGACGGGTAACTTACATAGAAAAAAAGGACATAAATAGAGTGAACATCTTTCGACATGGTGTTCCCATGGATTTACACTCCCTAATGATTATCTCATTGGGGCCCTTCATTTTGTATGCACATCAACCAGTTGCAATGGACCGAACTGTCATTTCGAACACCGTTGTGTCAGAACTCAGTGGTGCCATTCACTTTCCCAACGAGACACTGGCGCTGGCTCCCTGATCAGCCAGACTCTGCAGATGGCATAGGCAGTGAATATCTGTTGACACACAATACTTGTATCTATAATAGGTTACAAAGCTTTTTCATGTGTTGACACATAATGCGTCAAACTATCATAGTGTAGAGCTCATTCACTCGCTACACTCGATCAACAGCGACTAAGCATGTGCTATGTGAATGTATTGACGCATAATGTTAGGTTAGGTTCCTAATTAATCGAACCAACACATTAAGTTATATTAGATTTAGTTAAATTCCTTTTTACCCTAACCTAACATTAGTTTGGGGGGGGGTTAGATTTGGTTAGATTAGGTTACTAATGAACCTACCCTGGTATTGAGATAGGTTAGGTTATATTAGAACGAAAAGGCTAACCTTTCCTAACCTAACTTGTACGTATTTACTCCGCCTAAAAAAAAATACACAAGTTAACTACATTTCCATATAATTCCAGCGCCCCTGTTTTTTATGACCTTAGCGGACGAAATAGAAAATTTCTAGAATTTTTAAGTCCCGGGAAGAGAAGACAGTATAAGCCCTTCCCTGCCCAGGCAAGTAGACTTCCCCTTACACTTTATTTTCTTTACTATTCACTGTACATATTTTATAGTCTCTCGTTTCTTTTGTTTTTGTGTAATAAAAAGACCCGTGAAAGAGTAGATCAAAACCAAATCAAATGAATAACAAACTGCCCCAGTTAGAAAAGCAAAATGCCCTAAGCAAAAGGGCTTCAGTGGGGAATCCGACCCAAGTAAAGAAAAATGATGGACTGAAGAAAAAAATAAACTATATAAAAGGATTAAAAATAAAGAACAACGTCGATTTGTTATACAGGAGAAAAGGGCGGATGTATATTTTATGAAGAATTTGTTCCCTTCACCCTTCATAAACTCTCTAAGAAAAGGGGAGAAAGAAGGCGTACGAAACGCTCTCTCTTCATTCCAGTAAAAATAGAAGTTCGCACAAATCTTCCGCCTTGAACTTTGCCAATTTAGACAAACTAAGTAAGTTGGATTTGTCAGGTACTAATTTTTCGTGTTTGGTAAAAATATGTAAGCTTGTTTCTTCAGTTGCTGAATTTTTATTTTTCTGTCGAAAATATTTGCCTCTTATGTTTTCGTATCAGACTCAGACAAACAGTTTCATACAATAATTGGAAAAGTCTAAAGAAACGAAGGGTTTATTATTATATTCCGTAACTTAAATTTAAAAGTTTATACATCTTTCTCTATATTCTAATGAAATTTGGGTTTATCGAATGTTTATTAAAGCTGAGAAGTTTTTCTTTAATTTTAAAAGATTTGCAAACGATGCAATATAACTGTAAACTGACAGTGGGATCTCAGTCCAGGAAGAAAAGAAATGACCGAAAATTAAGTTTAGAATTTGTTCCCTATTACCTTTAGTTTTCAATTTGAAATGGAATTAAAACTGCTGAATAAGACGAAACTTTCTGGAGCAGAATCATAATATTTCGATTGTTTTCAGTTAGCGAAAAGAATATTTGACGCTTTTGAAGGTGACAAATTTGGGGAAAAGAAAATTGGTGGCGGCGTAATTAAGAAATTTTCACGCTGAATTTTGGCGGATTTTTTTTTGAGAACTTAAAAATGACATTGCTTTCGAGTTCTTTGGATCACCTTTTCCCCCTTTTAATTTTTTTATAGACTTTATAGAGACAGCTTGCATGCTCCATATTAACTTTCTCTTTGTGAATTTTTATTTGTTGTTTGAACAGCCAATGCTTTCGTAAATGGTCATTATAAGAGACAACTCAGAGCCTCTGTTGAGCCAACGATTGCGCCAATTATCGGGAAATTTCGACTAAACTTAAAATCTGGACTTCCAAAGGATACGGTACTAGGTTGATGAGGCCTACCTGCAAGCTAGTGACGTGGGAGTACAGTCTTTTGCAACAAGAGGCCTTTATGTGCCCCTTCATGTTGTGCCTCTTTGGATTTTGGGCGGTAAAATACTTAACAAATGGAACAAAATTTAGTGCATAATTAGGTCTCAAAGGAACAAGATAGCTCTTAAGGAGCGAAGCCAGAACTTCTTCGGATCATTGTCACGTTTTGGCTGCATTTATTAAGAATTTGAATTCCAAATTAAGAAAAGAGCGATAAACGTTGAATATCAGTAATATGTGATATCAACGTTATAGGTCTAATCAAGACCTTATTCATAATTCTCCTTGAACTTGCTCTTTGTAGTTTATTCTTTTTGTTTGATGTTTTGTATAAACAACTTTAAGGGATTGCAATGACTCTTCCTCTTAGTCCTTCGTTAGCGAATATTATGAATTTTATTATGAAACTCTTTAGCTCAATAAATGTGCAATTAATTTTAATTCGGTTTTGAAATATGCGTAATGTAGATGACACGTTTTTTTTATTATCTCGAAATAAGTCACATTGTTTGCTCTTCCTGGATTATTTAAACTCGACCATCCTAATATGAATTTTTCTTCTGAGCTAGAGTCAAAATAATAGCTTCTACTTTCTTGATGTGAAAATTATCCAAGAAGATAGTCATTTTACGTTAATTGTCTAGTGAAACCCCACTTTTTCGAACCTTAGATTAAGTTTCTTTAGCTTGTGTGAGTTTATATTTAAAATTAATGACATTTATACCCTCCTTCATAGAACAGATAACTTATGTTCAACATTTACAGCTCTTTATTTGGAATTAGAATTTTTAACAAAATTCTTTTACTCCAATGGTTAACCTAAATCGCTCCTTTAGAAACTAATTAGCATGTTTCTTAATAAAAGATATTTCAATCTTGCTCCATTACAGACCCTTAATTAATTAAAGGTCTTCTTTTATCCCCTATACTTTGCTTCCTAATCCGAAAGACATAAAAATGAATTGTTAAAACTGTTAACATCAGCCGATCCTTAATTATTGCCTTGTATTGTTATCATTAACGAGTTAGGACAGAACATTTTTTTAAGTTCAAAAATCAACCACCAACCAGTATGCGATCCAAACTTATACAGTTTCGTTGTACGCGCAGTAACAATGTACCATAGGTATGGGCAACCCCGTACACGATTTACTCCAACTTTATGCAGCATAGTGGTAGATCTGAGTGAACTAGTCTTCAACTTAGTTAACCTGACCCATCCTCTACTCGAAACCGCCTCTCGCAATGAGGTTCTAAGGTCACACTCGAGAACTTTAAGATACTTGATGCGGTAACATCTCAGACCTTTACCTGCTAGAATCGCTCTACTTTACAAAAAACCTTCTTCGAATAATAACTCCTTATCTATTCCATTAAATATAGTAAAACATTAAGAAGAATGTTAATTTTTAGCTCAATTTTGTTCCTCTTTCCTATACTTTTCCTGGTGTTTTTTCCCGTGTAAAATTTAAGCTTCATGTTTCACTATTTACTTTTTTTCGCATCCAATAAAATGGCTTTTTATGTACAGATTTGAATATTTTTTTTATTAATTCTTGGCTATGATCCTGAAACGTTTGCAATAAAGGTTACGAAACGTCTTCGGTTCTGTCATGGTTATCCTGTATATTATTTGTCTGAAGATTGCATGCGTCCATCAATTCGTTCCGCATATATATATATATATACATACATATACCGGGTGTCTGAAAAAAATTTATACACACTTTAAATAATTGTAAATTTTGAAAATGAAATGTATTTTAATAAACACGTACTTTACGATTATTTAATGTGTGTATACATTTTTGGGGCGGACACTCTCTCTCTCTTTCTCTCTCTCTCTCTCTCTCTCTCTCTATATATATATATATATATATATATATATGCCTGAAAGAAACTACAGTGTTAGAATTGATTTATTTGTGAAGCCAGGTTTCGACGGAAACTTCCGTCATCTTCAATCACTGGTAAACTAATGAATTTACAAGTCAGAATGTAATTAGGGTGGGGATGCGGTGTGGAGCATTGCGACTTGTAAACTTGTGTCTCCTTAGTCTAAGCATCCCTCTGTATTCATTAGTTTACCAGCGATTGAAGATGTTGGATGTCTCCATCGAGAAATGGTTTCGCAAATATAAAACGATCCTGACACTGTGGTATATTTCCTGCATTCACATGTACGTTACTGTACTTCTCATATATATATATATATATATATATATATATATATATATATATATATATATATTAGGATGCAAAAGTTTAAAACACTGTTAGTAATACAAATTTACATATTTTACTTAACGTGGAAGTTTATCATCAAAGGAATTTTTGTTTAGAATGAAAAAAGATTCTGCTATTTGTTTCATTTTGACATCTTTATTACCTCTGAGAGATTTGTAACTTTCAAAATAGATTATATGATCCTCTTTTTCTCGATATTTTGCCAGAGCGCTGCTATGGTTACTCAACTGTAGAGCTCGTTTATGCTGTTTTATTCTTCTTTTAAATTCAATACTTTCTCCTATGTATTTTATCAGGCACTTGGCGCAAAGGATTTCGTAAACACAGCCTTTACTAGAATCAGATTTAGTATTTTTACATCTTAAGGTTTGTACTTTCTGTTTGTTTCAGAAATATGGAATATAAATTTTATAAATATATCATGCTATTTATTACTACCATGTCTCATAGTAAAATATTCCCCAATACATACACATACCCGTAAGACATGCCTTTACGCATTCTTGGGCATCGCCACGCGAGAACACCTACCAACCACACCTCGAGGAAGCCTTAATCCCCATCAGTCCCTTGTCAAGTCCTTAACATCCAATGGTAGAAATGAGGCCCCACGGCACACAGAGGCCGTTTTCTATAATTCTTATAAAATAAATCAAAAAAATTATTGTATCAGATCTTCGTTACAATTATCAGTGTCTATATTATTGCAGAAACGGCCATATTAAATCTTGAAGGGTAAAATAATGTCCCCAAGGAAGAAAATAAAATCATTTTCGAAACACCATTCAACCACTTTTACCCTCACACAAACCTAATTGCCCAACCAACCACTGCGCTGCAATATTATTAGCGAGATCAAAAGTACCATTTTCACTGAAATGGGCCATTTTTAGCAAAACTATCGCCAAGTAAAACGGAAATTTGACATCATTTTCATTTTGTTAACAATGGTCACTCCCCGAAGGAAACTCGTGAAGACATTAATGCTTTGTACCAAAGTGACATCTTATGTACGGAAAAAAAATTTACTTAATCGTAGGGTAAAATGAACCGTTTAATCATGAGAACCGTGTCCTCGTACATAGTTAATTATGGAATCATCGACCTCTAGTGATGGACTTGTTCAGGAGTGTCAGCAGGAAGGTGCGAGAGCATCTTCGCGTACAATGTGACATAGACTTTCAGACAAAAGCCTCGTCTCAAGAAGGGAAGCAAAAATTGTCACCCCTCACGAAAAAAAACATCGAACACCCGATGGCATTCTACAAAAGGTCGAGGATTTGACGGGTAAGACCGGAACGGAGTTATTTAGCTAAGAAACGACCATTCTCACTGTTTTGGTCTTCTGGGAGATCGATTGATTAGAGAAGAAAAATGGAACGATACCATGAACCCTCAGATCATCCTCGTATACGGCTGCTTCTCATACAAGGCGATCGTTTGTGTCATATTTCTTCCCTAAAACACCCACATCAACAAAGAATCGTATCAGAATTGCTTCCAAAAGCAACTCCTACTAAGGCCCAAAAGGCAATTTGTTTGATTGTCCGTGTGTTTTAAAGCAATATGCCATCAGATACAAAAGGTAACAAAGTGGTTCGTAACAACAACGTATTAAATTATTAGATTCCTGGCCTGGAAAATTCCTCTGACCTCATCCTTTTCGAAAAACTATGGGAGATGCTCTTAAAGCAAATAGGTCACATACATGGTAGAAACACGAAGTGTAGACTGAAATTTATTCAATTATTTTAAAAACACAATGTAATATTAGATAATGCATAAACTAAAACGAAAAAAATAATTAGATACTACAAAATGATGTAACTCATATTCAATTGGATCGTTTTTTTGCGTAGATCACACGACGACGTCAAGCAATGACCTGAGAGTAAGTAGTGCTCAGGGTTTCAGTTGATATTTCCCCCAAACATTTTTCTATTCAAGGATTGAGCACCCCCAAAGTCTACGGGGTTCAAATCTGGCAAAATGGGAGGACAAAGTTCCGTTAACCAAACCCTTTTAAAATTTGCCTGGCACCAAGTCTTGAATTTTTTTGCTGTGCGCGAGGTTGCTTCGTCTTATTGAAGGTTTACACTGGCATTTTGTATTGTGGCATCCACCCAGGAGATGAGAGTATCCTTCATTCTCTTTAAATAAACATGTTCATTGATCTTTACACCCCTTCAATAAAGATGAGAAGGGTTTTTGGCTCGTTGATGTGACGCCAACCCAAACCACCATCGAATCCGGATTCTGTCTCCTGAAAGATGTCCGCTGTTCAACCTGAATTTAATTGTTATTTTGTGACCAAACACCATCATTCTGTGTGTTATTAATGGCCTGGACAGTGAAACTTCTGATCCGTCCACAGAACTGGAGGCTGCGAGTTATCATTGAGCTGGTGGAGGAGCAGCTTTTCTCTTTTGACGCTCTTATTTGTGGTGTGGTTGGAAGGCAGATGTCTTTTAGCTATCTTGAATGGACGGAAATTTGGATCATCTTTCAGAATCTTTTGCATGACCACATAGCTCACTTTAGCCTCTAAAGCAAGTGGTATGACAATCTCCCTCAGATTTCGTCTAATCTTGTTCATCGTGGTCTTGATAAGGGTTAGGGTCCTCACTAATCAGGGTAGGGTGGTCTTCACTCTTGAAAGACACTGCCTGTCTGTTTAAGCCGTTGTTTATAACTTTCTAAAACCCAGATCTGCTCACAGTGGGGTTCAACATTTTAAAAATATAGCCAACTGTCTTCCTGTTTCTGTACAGATACACGATTGTTTCACCATTTCCATCTATATTTGTAAGTGGTCGTTGTATTTTGTGAAATTACACTTTATTCACAGAATTTAATAAATCCTAAAAGAACACGCAGGAAATTAATTAAATTATGATATATAAACATATTTAAAATGATTTATAAAAAGCAGTCTACAGTTTGTGTTTACACCCTGTACATAAAAACCTACTAAGTGTATCAAATTATGAACACTGTTAAAGCAAGGATGGAACGTAATCACTCTCAATTTTCTCCAGAAATTGATAGCTAACATGCCGGAGCAGGTTGTAAAAATTTAAAGGATGAACGGCCAAAAACAAAAGACTAAAATTGTAAATAAAATTTATTTTTAAAATAGTGTATTCATCTTTGCCAAAAGATACATATGAGTTTGATTGTCATGTAATCTTACTATAAAATGATGTATTTAGTATGGGTTAGTAATCAAAAGAACTGACGCTTAGGATATATAAAATTTGTTTCTGTTAGAAGATTCGGCAGTTTGTGTACCAACTAAATTCGCTACTCTCAGATGCCAATTAATTTCTTAAAAAGTTAAAATCTTGTTTATGTGTATCAAGACGCAATTCACATGTTACATAATATCAGGGAGGAGAATATCTTACACACATTCAAAGTTAGAACTTATTTATCTTTCTATATCTCCGCTTTGCTTAAATAACATTAAATTTTTCAATTTTTAAGCATTCCACTTTCTTGTTTGAAAAATAAATTATTCTTTCATACTATGCAAAATATATACAATTGATCTTGCCATTAGTTATATTTGCCTTCATTCTACTTGAGTCTTACTTCACCCTCTCATATCTCTCTTCGAGTCGTCTTCAAACTTGGTTTTACAGTAGCTAGGTTCGTTATGACCAATATTTTTTATTAGATTCTTTTTAAAAGAGATCTAGATAGTCCTTACACTTCGGCGAGTTTTGTGACGTTTTTCTACCAGCATACTGGTAAGATGTTTTCGACAAAGACCTTTTGAATTCGATCCTTTAACTAGCGTTTGAGAGCCAATCTCAACTTGTACTTTCTGTATGCATCGTCTTATTGTGCCTCTCTTGACCAATCTCCGAACGGTCTTGATATAATCAGAAAATGACGCTGTAGATGTCGGGTGCGAATGTTTTGAATTGACTGGGTGCCATGAGAACATAGTATAAGTTTTGTGAATGTGTCAATTTCCTCTACTATTGCTCCGATTTCATCTTCCCAGATATAAATTTGTATTTTTAAGTTACTTTTCTTCGTATAAATTTGCTTAGGGGAGATTCAAACGTACCTCCCCCAACCTCTTACACGTTTCATGCGTTATTATAACACATGAACTGTGTTCTCCCTTCATTCTTCCCCACGCTTGGATCGACCGGATTATATGAGAAAAACGGTGTTATATCTTTTAAACTTCTCTAACGAGGTGTCCTTCAGGCTTTTTCAATATATGTAGCATTCTAGCGTTTCCCCTCATGCCATAAGACGACTAGCACTCTATAGCAGTCAACATTCCGGTACTGAGACGCCTACGAAATTACAGGAGCTTCTCGCTTCCAGAGAAAACATCTGAGACAGACCACTTCCCTAAAGTGTGCCTAATGCAAGGCATAAACATTTCCTGTGAGATGCCCCCAAAGTAACAACATCAAGAAGTAGATAATCTAACCTTCACACACACACACACAAATTACAAACATTAGTCGAAAGCGTTCATAGAGATATTTTCTTGTTTCGTGACATCACTAAGCCCCGCCCATCAATCATTGGAGTAATTCTAACTCCTCCTCCTGGTTTTGAAATATAAAAACCAGAATTTTAGCTGTTAAGAAATACTTTTTGATAGTCATTCATAAGTACCTGTTAATATTTTTAATGTCCAACTATACGCGTATATTTATTAAAGTATCGACTGATTTCCCCCAGATTTTCCTTTCAGGCGCAAGCACAACCTCCATCCAGATTCAATCAAGGCATGAAAATTGTTTTATGCCTTGATTGAAATTTAAGATTCATAAACTGGTGGAATCACCAGATCAATACTGTTAAATTATTTAGAAAGTCTTCATATTAATTATTGTTCTTTAAGTGATGTTGCAAAGATTTAATTTGTCTCGACCTGTGTGAAAGGCGGAAAGTTCAATGGATTTTATAGCACATAAGCTGCAAACAATTTTAGCCAAAAGAAGAGAGAAAGTGGAAAGGGATTACTGTCACAAAAGCTACACAAAATAAGCTTTCCTCAAAAGCAGTAGCCTCCCTTAAGTACTCTTGCTTTTGCAAGAGTACTTAGGCTTATCTCTCTATTTAATGTTGACTTAGGATGTGAGATATAACTTCACTCCTTTAACCATATTACATTTCCCACAAAGGGTTGTTAATGTGCATAAGGGCCTCTCAAATCCCCTGCTCCCTCCATCTATGCCCTATTACGCACAAGGAATTGCAAGTAGGCATCGTCTTTTTATATATCGTTTTCTCAAAACAATCTCAATTTTATTAAATATTAAGCGATTTGGGCAGAATATTTCCTGCGCCATCTTATCTCATATAATATTTTATATAAGTACAAACGCACATATGGATGCCAATATGAGTTGACACATACACCCCTATGTGCATAATTATCCCACACAAAAGTCTACACAGTATTAAAAAGGTAGTAGTAGGTAGGTAGGAGAATTTTCAGGCATGGTCGGAAATATTTATGGTTGCTACTAATTAGATTGATTAAGGACAACTTCCATTTAGTTTATATAGCAATAAATTCGTTATTTATTATCGTTTCGAGTATCTACCTTTCTTATAAGTCTCTTCAAATAACTGCTTTAGTAATTATAATTGTCTTCCACCATTAAGGTGTAATTTAGGTCGCCTTGCCCAGGCGCCGCCGGCTTATTATAGTAATATTATCATTAGTATTATTTCAGTTCTTGATTTCGAGCGAGTTTTATCAGCCCTTTGAACATCAAGGAAAAGAATGGCAGGTAATTTGTGAGCAATGAGAAGGTTATCAGTAGATGGTGAGAGTACTTTGAAGAGCGGTATAATGCGAGGTGTAAACCTGTTGTTGTATTAGTGTATGGAAGAGATAAACATGCAAGAGGTTTTCAGTGCTATGGAGGTCTGACAATGTGGATGCAGCTGCAGTAGATGATTTAGTGCCTGGCGTACTAACAAGTACTAGTGATTGTATTGTTTAATGGGTCTGGCGAACGGATTGTAAGGCATTTGAAAGAGAAAGAGTCCCTGGGGGCGCAGGAGTGTAGTCATAATGCCGTTGTGTAAGGGTAAAGGGGACAAGGGTCGATTGAAGAACTGCATGGGGATATACTTGTCGAGCATAATAGGCAAAGTGTATGGAATATTATGTTTGGGCGTATAAGTAGGATAACTGAGGGATTGATAAGAACTGAACAACAGGAGTTTAGAAAAAGTCAATTGGTGAGATGACTATTTGTTGCTTTTACTTTTATCATTTTACAGGATATATATATATATATATATATATATATATATATATATTTTTTTTTTTTTTAGATATCTCTTAATTTTATACGCATAAAAATACTAGTATTGCAAATTTACATTACAACATATTTTTTCCAGTGCAGTATTTGAAAAAATACTCAATTGTTTATTGAGAGGGCTGAGTTATGCATAGCAACGGTTGCTAGCGGCGCGATGAAGCTGTCAATGAGTGTGGGGTGAGAAGAAACTTCACAAGTTACGAAAATAGGCTCTCTGACGTCACGGTAAAGAGTTAGTCGAAATATTGGAAACGTTCGGAAGATGACTGATCGAGAATTACTTTTTTTCTAATTTTAAGCAGTTTATCATTACAAACGCATATGGTAAGTAATAGTATAGATATGACTGTTAGGAATGTTTTTATGTATAAATAAGTGTCTGAGAAGCGAAAACACTAGGTTATTTATGTGTAGTTTGGTGATGAAATTAGTGCTGTTGACGTTACACACATCCAGATGATATTTATTCTTTTAATTGAATTTCATTTGTTTTAAATTTAAAGTCACTTTTTAGTGGCGTGCGACTCTATATCTGACTATGTCTGTCGGTCAACGGTCCGTCAGTCACCGTTTTGCTGGGGGGTGCGGGGGTAATATTGTAACTATTCGGCCGATTCTAAAGGAATTTGAAATTCTTATGTTTTTTTATATTCTCTTTCGAATGATATAATTGTCAAGGTCCTCCCAAGGTTATTCCTGGAATTATTGTAAGTTTTGGAGGTCGTAAGGTCATTAATTAGGATGAGTGAGAGCACGCGACTTTGGTCAGCAGACCTTGTTTTGTGGAAAGTCATCTTTTTTAAGTTGAAGGGCAACATTTATATTTTGAAATTCACGTATTTTAATTTGAAAGTCAACTTTTAAAATTTTTAATTAATTTTTTTACTATGAAAGTCATTTTAAAAAAAATTGAAATTAAACTTTTTAATATGAAAGTCAACTTTTAAAATTTTTAGTTCATTTTTTAAAAATTGAGGGTAAAAAGGTGTAGAAGAATGAAGAGGAAGAAGAAGACGAAATAAATAGAGGAAATAAGAAGTGGAAAGAAGTAGAGAAATGAGAAGAGGAAAAAAGAAGAAATAAGATGATGAAATAACAAGAGAAAAAACAGGAAAAATAAGAAGAGCAAACAAGATGAAATTAGGAAAGAAAAGCAGAAAAAGAATAAAAAGGAATAAAAAGAAAATAAGAAGGGGAAATATAAAGAATTAAGTAAAATGAAAGAACAATAAGAATAGGAAGAAGAAAAAAAGAGTAAATTGGAAGAGGAAACATGAAGGGGAAAGAAAAAGAGGAAATAAAACGAGGAAAGAATACAAATAGGAAAGAAGAGAAAAAAGATGAAATTAAATGTGGAAAGTAAAGAAGAAAAATGAATAGGAAAGTAGAAGAAGAAAAAAAGAAGAGAGAAAAAGAAAAATGGGAAATAAGAAGAGGAAAGAAGAAATTAGAAGAGGAAAGAAGAAGTTATCTCTGTCCCTTCAGGTCACTCGCCTTCGCAAAAGGTAAGAGGTAATTTGTGGTGGAGACAAGCCGGATAGCAATGGCTCGTAGCAGCTCAACAGTCCTCAAGATCTCGAGTGACCCAAGTTGTCGCATCTTTAGACTATTCGTGTTATTATCAACTTCCTCAGATTGTACGAGTGTGAAACGGCCCTCGGACAGAAGTGAAATGCCGATATGCGCTCTAAGCACCGCTCTTCCTGGCAGGCATAAGTGTCTTCACTTAATGGGAAGACCTTTTTTTGCAGAATTGTGGAAGTGAGTCAATAGGATGCGAACCAAGATCTCGCAAACCCACTTCTCGTTTTCCAGGAAATTGGGACAGCAATCTCGGACTCACGTCACTGGTAGGGGTCCTTCGTGACCTCTTTATCTGCATTCTCTATCCGGGCTGCTGCCCCGGCAAAATTCAATACACGACGCGATGTCACTGAAGTCCGCAGAATGGACTTAACCTCCAGAGACGGAGAACCCTTCAACGGTATATGTACGTTGAGTGAGTTGCATTCCGCACTCGATTCATGCACGAATGACGCCCCTGGTCTGGACGATGTCCCGTATGCCATGTTTAGAAACCTAGCTGAGGAAGGCCTGGCGTTTCTGTTACATTGCTTCAACATGATCTAGACAGAGGGGATCCTTATAGACTCCTGGCGAATCGCTACTGTGCTCGATTTTCGCAAACCGGATGGAGATCACTCTACCCCGGCTGGTTTCTGTAAAATTCTCAAACCTTCTAAGTGTAAGTTGATGGTGAAATTGGGACAGCAGGTCCCACTTATCTTCTGCACATAATGGGGGCGATGGGAAGCCTCCCAATATTTATTTATGAATATCTGTGAGATCGTGATTCTGCATAGAGGTGGAGGAAGACCTCCCGGGCCAATGGAGCAGCAAGATGGCGTCCAGGAGGGAAGTTTCATCAGTGTCACAATCTTTGCCCTGTGCCATAACAATATCACCACCGTGCTGCCGGAAGATGTTCTCTCTACGCTCTACGTGGACGGCCTTTCGATCTCTTTTGATGTGGTCCAGATGAGGTCGCTATGCCAAAGCGCACAGGTTTTGGTTTTCCTTGCCTCAGACTAGGGTTGTGCACTTCTGTCGACCTCCACTACTTAACCCCGACCCAGACTTGTTTCTAAAAATCGTTCGCCTTAAAGTAGTGGATTCGACCCGTTTCCTTGGTCTTGATATCGACCGAAGCCTTACCTTGGAGTCTCAATTCGCAGCATAGGTTCTATTGTACCCAGACTTTAACCTCGCTGAAAAATGAGCGAAGGAATGCTCCAGTCGTTGAACATAGTCGATAACCGAGTGATAGATGCCTGTCCGTGTCTATCGTCTATAGGCCAGAACTCTGGCCTTTGATACGAGCAAGGCCAGGTATAAGTGACGCGTCGCGTTGGAAGCGGGAAGCAGTTGGAAGGCGAAGCAGAGGGTACGAGACTGTACGTGGCTGCTAAGCAAGACAGGGTTGTATGGTACTGCTTTCTTAAAGCTTTTCTCGAAGTATTTATACTGTCTCGGCGGAAGTGGGTCGCCGGGGGCCTCCAAAGGGGGACGGGGATCTCATTAGACTTGGCGCGCCAGAAGGGGGGGAAGATAGTCTCGGGGATCTCATTAGACTTGGCGCGCCAGGAGGGGGGAGGATAGTCTCGAGGACCTCACAGTTTTGCTGCCTAGGTCCTTGGCGCCGTGAGCTGGCGCCGATCAGACGGAGAGAAATGGAACCCGAACGGATTACGCGGTTCCGCGAAATTCTCGGGGCTCCCTAGAGGCTGTCTAGCTGTGCAGGTGTATCTTCTTACGCGCCACAGGTAGATGTTGGATAGATGATGGAGCTTCCGAAGGAATTTACATCAGACTAATATAGAGTAATTACACGGCTAAGTTTCACATAGGGACACAATTACAAAAGGGATGGTACCGGGTACTCTGCACAAAAATAAGTCAAATAAAGGGGACTCGGGAAATGCTCGGTATTCCCAGTACCGAACACATCAAGAAAAAATAAATAAATAAAATTAATAATACAATAAGACAGACAAAATAGTTATTAATAGCCGGGGTCAACATAGTCTCGTTAACCAGGGGCTTACAAACAAGGATATTAAAAAAAAAGAGTCCACAATACCAAAAAAGGGACATACTAAAGGTAACTCATCAAAAATATATACACAATAATAAAAACAAATAATGGCACATATTTTTAAAGGCATTACACGAAACTACAAGAATTCTTCTGGAATATATACAAAAGTAATCTAATTATTCTTCAACGGCCCGGTATCGGGGAACCGAGGGGAAAAGTCCAATAAAGTTAGCACGTGACTGTGTCCTTCACTCCAAGGAGGGTATATTGGACCGATGCGATCAATCGCGACACGGGAAAACGACTCTGATCTTAGGGGTTCTCTCCGCAATGGTGCGGACTTAACTCGTCCTTTGACGGCAGTCTTTTGGCAGATGTCGCAAGACCTGCAGTAGCGAAGGATTTCTTCATAGGCGCCTTGCCAGTAAAAATATTTGAAGATCTTTTGTGTGGTATTCGTGTGGCTAAAATGACCCTAAAAATAGGCTGTCATGGGCACTGGTTAAAATGTGACCAACGTGGAAAACGCGGGACTCACAATACTGTCTTCGGGGATTTACCGTTTTTTGAGCATAGACAGCAAAGTAAGCCGTCCGTAACTTGGTAGGAGATCACCTTGTGTCTTTGGATGGCTTCTTGCTCTTTTGACTGGGCCTTATCCCACAGGGGTCGGAGGGAATTGCAGTTCTTTTGGTTCCTTGCGATGTCTTTAGTCATGACATTCTTGAATTCCGAAGAACGTGAGGTTTCTAGGGTGGAGGGCATCTTCGAATCTTTTACCATTTGCGAACCGGTAACCACGGGTTGGGCCACGGAGTTAGGGGAGACTCGTGGACACTGGCCAATGAGAACGGAGCAGAATTTAATAGGGGTGCTACTACTTCTGCCCAGCCAGTGAAGTACGCACAATCGATGCAGCACTTAACGATGGGGGATCGATAGGCGCGCCTCAAGTAGTCGTGCACGGTGGCGAATTTATTATGGTCCGGGGATACTGAGAGAACCAGCTTGTCCGACACCACTATGCAGATGCACCCGGTATCTCTCACAAGAGTGGAGACACGGCAGCCATTAATCGTTCCGGATTCGAACTAAAGGCCTCCAGGGGTATTCTTATCAACCAAGAAGTTTACCTGGTGACCGCCGGGACTTGGGGTGCTCTGAGGAGGGAAGATTCCAATGGTATTGACAGAAGCGCAGACGTGGCACAGATCTAGTGTACCTGGTGAGAAGAGTTATTCTTAAACTGAGAGTTCTGGGGGCAGTTCGTTTTCACATGGCCCTCCAGACCACAGGTAAAACAAATAATGGGTTTCCTGGGGAAAGATGACGTAGAAGGACCTGAAGAGAACGTTTTTACATCCTGGTGTTCAGACAAAAGGCGTGGTTTCGGCTTCGACGGCCCAGTTACCTTGGCAAACTTGTTTCCATTTTGAGGGAAGAATTTACCTTTGTTTTACTTGCGTCTTGAGAAAAGGGGGCCGTTTTCTTCTTTTCTTTCGGGAAAGGTTCTGGCTTGCTGAATAAATGTTGGCCTCTTCTATGGACTCCTTGAATGTGAGAAAACGCGGGTCTTTTACGAAAAATCTGATTTCAGCGGGAAGTGCAGCCAACAACTGGTTCCTCAGGAAGAAGTCAACGAGGGCATCGTTGTCATGCGGGATTTTAGAAGCATCGATCCAAAGCCAAAAGTTGAGGTGGCGCTGGAGAGTCTAACCAAACTGATGGTATGTTTGGCCTGGCTCAAGGCGAGCATGTCTGAATTTGCATCGGTAAAAGTCTGGGGTCATGTTATATGCCAGCGGTAACTACGATTTTAAGGTCGAATAATCAATTGTTGCCTCCGAGGGAAGTGATATGAATATATCTCGGAGTTGGGAATTTAGCAGGTGCAACAATTAAGCCACTCCATCTGCCTTGATGTCTCAATGGTTGATTTCGAAGATTTTCTCGAAGTTGATTAAGAAGGCTCCAAAATCCTCGACTTCCTTGTAAAAGGAAAGCTTAACAGACGCGGTAGAGGAAGTTTCGGACCGCGAGCTGATAGACAAGGCCTCGTTCCTGGTCCTACTCATTTCAACTTCATGAAGGCTGATACTTTCCCTTCTTCCCGTTCTTCTCTTTCTCTTCTTTCTTCTAGTTCTTCTCTTTCTCTTCTTTCTTTTCGTTCCTTCTCTTCTCGTTCTTTTTCTCTTTTATTCTCTTTTCTCTTTCAGTTATTTCCTCCTATTGGATATAAGTTAAGAGGTCCATGCCGCTGAGCCTAAGCGACTCTCCTTGCAACTTGAACGTGTTAAATAATAAGGACATTTTATCCCGTTCGACCAGCTTTCAAGAAAAGCAGCACAAAAAAGGGGTGGAATTATTTAACTCACAGAGGAAGTGCTGGTAGGTTTTGGCAGACCTACGATTCTTCACTGAAAAAAACAACAAACAAACAGAGCGATAATTATTTTGCACGGCGCGAATTCTTAATTATACTCGAAATATTCACTGCGGAATTTAGTGAGCAACTGTGTTGCCCAATACGCACGAAGAAAACGACAACACGATAGACGTTTTATGAGGCCTGGAAAGGGTTAAAGTTTCACACGGTCAAAAAACTCAAAACAAAATATACACACAAAAGGAGAAAATGGGAAATGGATAAAGTCTTTTCTACAGTTTCTAAAACCAGAACCTATATAAACAAGAATAACACCCATTAGAATCTGTCTCAGATATAAAAAAATGATATCAGATACTGCGCGTGACCCTAAAAAAACTGACACCAGAATATAATGTCGTAGGGTGACCCTAAACATCGGACACCAGAATCTAATATAGTTGTCGTAGGGTGACCGTGAAGAGGACATGCCAGAGAAATTGAGATACAGATCCAAGTGCGAGAGTTAAATTAACAAAATCGCGTGCGGTTGGCCTTAATAATCAATTCTTAGAGGTTGTGGGATTAGAGAAACTAATTGTAGAAAAATATATAACTTTACTATATACAAAGAAAATATTAATAGCACTAGTAAATAACTGACAAAAAAATAAAATGAGACCCGGAAAACCAAACGAGGGGGGGGGGGGTACAGATGACTCTAGGGTACGAGAGTCCGAGAGAGGATGAAGGGTGGTTGCTTCCAGAGAAAATGGAAGAATGCAATTATCGTGGAGACTCATGTAAAGCCTAATTGACTGAAGGCTTGAATACGGAGAGTAAACGGAGCGCTGCAAAGTTGAATTTCAAAGATTCCTTCTTCTTTAACCTCGCTGAGAAATGAGCGAGGGACTACTCCAGTCGTTGAACAAGGTCGATAACCGAGTGATAGATGCCTTTCCGTGTCTATCGTCTGTCGGCGGCAACTCATCCCCTTGGGTACGAGCAAGGCCGGGTAGAGGTGACGCGTCTCGTTCGAAGCTGAAAACCGTTGGGAGGCGAAGCAGGGTGTACGAGAATGTACGTGGCTGCTAAGCAAGACAATGCTGTATTTTACTGCTTTCTCAAAGCTTTTCTCGAAGTATTTATACTTCCTCAGCGGAATCAGGTCGCCGGGGGCCCCCAAAAGGGGGACGGAGATCTCATTGGACTTAGCGCGCCAGAGTGGGGAAAGGTCCTTGGCGCCGTGGGTATGGCACCGATCAGACTGTGCGACGGCGAGGAATGGAACCCAAACGGATTACGCAGTCCTGCGAAAATCTCGCGGCTGCTTTGGGGCTGTCTGGCCGTGCAGGTGTATCTTCTCAGGCGCCACAGTTTGACGTTGGTTTCTAGGTGGGAGGGATAAACCTTTACTCTCTGACACAGACCATGTACACTCTTCGTTACGTGACGCTCAGCAATTGTGCTGCTGATAGGGCTACTGCCTTGCTTTTTAGCTAATTCTTTGTCCATTTAAAGATTGGATACATATGCGTGTTTTACGCATCCGCAGCCGAGCGTGTATTTCTGGAGGTGGACTCGATACTCCACACCGGTCTACATCTGGCAAACGGTGCCTTCCGCACGTCCCTCATTGAGAGCCTAATTTTCGCTCTTGGGGAGATATCCCTTGACTTGTGTCGTACACTGTATTATATGCACCCAGCTCCTTGATGAGTCGCTAAAAGATAGCAGTGCATCCGCGGCCCATCTTGACGATGCCTATGCCACCAAGAGACGCTAGTCATACTATAAGCCATTTGGGTTTATGGATAGGAACTCCTTAGAGAGTTTGGTGTAGCTCTCGACCGGTAGTGCCTTTGATTCTGTCCCGAACGCTACTCTAACTATTTGTCGCCACGCCTATTCTACACCAGCTTCCACATCGCCGGGAATATTGCCTTCGGCATTTTGGTAACACACTTCATGTCACGCTGGATCCATGCCCGTCTACACGGATAGATCCATGTCCCAGGTGTGGGTTGGTTTCCACGCTGTATCCCCTCTATTTGAAGTTACATGGCTCTACCATGCTCTTCGTCCTTCTTTACGGTCGAGCTGGTTACAATACACCTCTCGGTACGAAAGATAACGTCTAGTCCAGGTTCGGAGAATGGATTGTGTTCTTTAGCGACTCACAAAGCCTACTGAGTACTTTCTGAGCATTTGAATCTCCACACCCCATGGTTCGTGGTATCCGCGAAGCCACGATGGCACCATGGTGGGCAAATGTCGAGATTATCTTCTGCTGGATTCCTGGAGATGTGAGAATTACGGGGAATTAGTGCACCGATGAAGGCACCAAAGAGTCTTCAATGACTGCGTGAGCAGACGACCACCTTGCTCTTCTTCGTTCCTACTACATGGCAAGAACCAGGTCAGTCATCCGGACTGCCAGGAAAAGGAGACGGCCAAGGACCGAGTTGCGCGCCATTGCGCCACGACTTCTCCCATGAACATACCCACTAATACCGCGGCATTTTCAGATCGCTTTCTGTCGTCTTCAAATTAGGCACACTCGCGAGACGAACCGCCATTTAATGGAGCGCTCCCATTCACTTTACTGCGACCACTGTGGTGTCCACCAACTGTTTGACACATTCTTGTCGAATGTCTCTCTATGGGTAATTTTCGTGCCCGTTACCTGGCCCAGTAGGTGGACGAGCGGGGTCACTACTGATTTTTCCCTTGTACTAAAGATAGATTCGTGCAAACAGATTTATGGACTATTTGATATCTTGGAGGAGGCTGGCTTACTCCATTTTACTTGACTCTCTTTGGTGTTGGTCGCACGCCCCCGCTCCGATGGGTGGAGGCAAGCCTCCCTCCGACATCTGAGCGCGCTTCCTTCTTCTTCTTCTTGCTTTTATTTCCTGCTTGTTTTGTTTTATGCTTTTGGTTTGTTTGTTTGTTTTGAGGGGGTGGGGATGTCTTTTGTTCGTTAAGTTTGTAAACTAGCCTCGCATTAGGTTATAAGATGACTACGCCGACTTATGCCCAAGTAGTAGGTTGCCAGATGGGTCTGAAAAACCAAAATCATCACATTGTAATTTCAGCTTTTCTTGACGAACCTCAAACCCACACTCATTTTGGCGAAAATGCCCTCGTTGGTTTTCTTGATTTTTCTTAGTTTTAAGTAAATAATTTAAAATAACACTTGACCTTTCCTAACTTCCGGGTCTTTATGTTTCTTTTTCCCCACCGTCTCTTTCACCCTTCACTCGTCACCCTAACAATAGAAACCAGAGAAAACAACACTTGACCTTTCACCACAAAAAAACTTACTGACCGAGCGAGCCCTTCCATAGCGGTCATTTCTAACGAGTTTTGTTGGGATTTTTTCACGTTATAACTATCACCTATCCCCTATCTTAGACTTCCCCCCCCCCCTCAACATCTCAACCACTACAAACATTCAGATGTCACTGACGTATCTCAACGCTCTCAAAACACGCCAAAGAAATCCCACCTCCTAACTTTCACCGCAAAATCGGCTACAACTTCGGCACACTATTCATCATTTTCGCCAAACTTCTTTGCCACAACGAATATCTATGGGTGCACTCACGCTATCTGGTGCATAAGGAAGAAGTAGTTTTATGTACGCTAAAAACGATAAATTTTCAATCCGTCTGGTTTCGGTGTTTGTTTGAATGCTTAAGATACCCTTTTTGTGCTTGTCCGTCTCCATGGAGACGGATTATCTTACCAAAATTTATTTATTGACCCCCCACCCCACAAAAAATCAACAAAAACAACAACAATTTCTTCCTGAATGCGAATCGTAGAATTATCGAGTCTAGTATTTGGTCTACCAAGCTTTCGGTAGTCTAGGAATGCGGGTAACTTCATTGGCAAGTGAGCCAGACGAGGCGAGACCATTGAGAGTCGGTGATTTCGGCCAAGGCATAAGTTTAAGTGAGCTTCTTAACTTTGCAAAAGTTTTTGGTAAACCCACTCGACCGTACTTCCGATGTTATTGGTCGTCCAGATACTTTTGCCCTGCACAGACATGCTTCTTCTTTGAATTTTTTGTGCCATGTCCAAATTTGCATTGCCGTTGGTGACTGTTTAGAGAACTCTCTCACAAATGCACGCTGCACAGTCTCGTTCAACTGTGTTCGAACATACTCCAATACACAAAATGCATTTTCACTTCGAGTGAATGGCATTTCTATACCTGTAAAGATAAAAACATTAAACATGAAATTTTGACCTGTTTTTACACATACTGTTAAAATTTGAAGCCATTTGAACGTGAACTGGCAAAGTTATTAGATTGCAAAATGATATCAATTTTTTTAAACACCCGGTATATATATATATATATATATATATATATATATATATATATATATATATATATATATATATATATATATATATATATATATATATAACATGTTTTGCATCAGCTTTCATTTTAATTAACTTGCATAATGCATAAACTGAACTTCATTATGATAATATAATTTCCGAAGAGCACAACTGCGACACCAGAAGTTTGACTCACCTATAAAAAAATCACAGCTATTTCCACAGTTTTGCGATAATAATTTTGGAAACATCGGGAGACAGTTAACAGAAGCGGCCGGAATTTGGTCACTAACCTTATGACTTACACCTCACCTTCCTGGCCTATTCTTTCCTCTCCCTCATTCAACGACCCCCCCCCCCCCCACGCCCTCCAGGAATCTTGCTTCATTCATCAAAGGAGAAATTATTTCCAATTACTCGTAGGATCTTACATCTCGCTTTCAACTGCGAATATGAAAGGTGTTTCCAGAATTGGATGTATTCACGCAAATAGTGAAATCGCCATATGAACGTTTACCTTTGAATAATTTTAAGGCATTCCATAGCAAGGCTATTAATTATAACAATGAATGCATTAGCGACTATCATATAGCCATTAGCATTTTAATAGAAAACAAAGTTAATTTTCATAGAAAACGGGATCGCCCCCTGTTATTGTTGGGTAACTATTTTATCGCAAAACTCCCTCTTTACTTAATTAGTTAATGGGTACTACATAGGACTAATTAACAGTCTTCATTTTTCACTAAATTTGCAACCTCTTTCACTCATTTGCTGACTTTACATAAACAAATTAGCTTATTTCCTCTTAAAGATAAGCATAGTGTATTGATCAAACTCTGATTTTATGAATGATGTCAAGGTTGTTTTCTGATAAATATCAAAAATTATCTTTTTGTGTGTTTTTATTTTTTAAATTTAAACGCATTTTTTGCTAATAAACTTACAAATCATTATCATCTCAATGTAGCCCCCTTACGATAAAAGTTTAGTTCAAAAAAGTTGGTACATCAAATTAAAGCTGGTAGATCACGTATTGGAAGAGCACAAAACTCCCTTTGACGTTGACTTATGATAGAGTTCGAATGATCTTTTGTTAGAGTCACGAAACAAATGATTTCATGAATCGAGCTCGCATTTTAGTAAGTATATTTGAGCTTCCAAATCAACTTCTAGAACAAGCGGTTGCCTTAGCATATATATAGAAACTTCCTCTCCACATTAAGCAAGAGAAGGTATGTAAATACTAATCTAACAGCGCTAAAATAACCTCTTTAAATGTGGGGTCTTTAGCATTCCTTTTTTGTCATCGCAGTTCACGTGAGGTGGTCACATACTGATGTTCGGAGGGGCGGTCAATAAGTTTTGCAATTCGGATATAAGGAAACGAGATATAAGGAAAAGTGTTTTATTATTTTTTAATATAACTACCCTCGACCTCAATGCACTTGCGCCACTTGTCCCTGAGGCTTCGAATTCCCGACAACCAGAAATCTCCCGACTGCTGTTCAATCCACTCCTGGACGGCGAGCTGGACATCTTCATCGTCCCCAAACCGGCGTCCACGCAGTGCAACCTTGAGCTGGCGGAATAAAAAGTAGTCGCTAGGGGCCAGATCTGGACTGTAGGGGGGATGGTTGAGCTACTCGCATCCGCACTTGCTCAGGGCAGCTTGTGCAACTCTGGCCTTGTGGACTTTGACGACGTTGAAGTGGATCATGGGGCGTGAGGTTTCTGGGAACTCAAAGGGCAGAATCTTGGTCATGGCCAAATTGTCGTGGATGATGTTGATAACACTTTCATGTGATATTCCAAGTTGTCTCTCGATTTCTTCGACCTTCACCCGTCGATTTTGGAGGATCATCCTCTCTACACGGGCCACATTTTCCTCGTTGGTAACGTCTGACGGGCGTCCTGGACAGGGGTCATCTTCAAGGGACTCACGACCATGGCGGAACTCCCTATTCCAGCGAGCAATGGCCGCATAGGAAGGGGCGGTGTCGGTGTACACTGCAACCCTGCGTTCATGGATCTCTTTTGCATTCTTGCCTTCTTTGGTCAAATATTTGATCAGTGTGTGGTGCTCAACCTTCTCCATTGTTGACAAATTCGTGACTGACGATCTGCGATCAGCTACTGCTTTTCAAATAGACGAGGCAGGAGCGTGCGGCTGCATGTCCTGACTTGCCATAACTTGTCCTAACACCCCTACAAACAGCCATCCCCCCTTCCTCTGTTTTGCTCTACCGATTCGCAAAACTTATTGACCGCCCCTCGTAAATGAGAAATATATTACATGTGTCAATTAAGGCAGTTAAGGTGTCAAGAGATGGCTAGCATTGCTATTTCTATAACATATCATCGCTGCGTACATTGAAGTTTAACTGATAATCGTAACCCATAGCATGGTTCCAAAAGTCGATCAAAAATTAAACCAATGCGACGGCAAAGGTAAATGTTAGATATTGTCAATTATCACCGTTCTCTTTAAGGCTATTAGTTTCTCCTATTGCAGGGGAATGGGAGGGGACTTCTCCTGTGTTGAAGGCTGAATTAAGTTAGCTGTAGGCCACATTCATAAAATTTTAGCTAGATATACTGCAAGGCGCGCGTTATTTTGTATATAACTAACGACTATGACTATGTATCAGTTAAAAAAATAAAATAAAGATCACTTCTAAAGATAACTAATCTTTTAATGACTCTTTTGCGAGTACTTTATGTAGGAAAGCAAAAAATTGATTTGATCAACAAAATTTCAATTCATTTAAGAAACCGCAATTAATGGCCAAAAGGGTCGCAGGTTCCCCACACTTAGTCTATTGCATACATATTGACTTGCTTGGTTTAGATGAGGAGCCGCTCCCAGGTTTGGCCGATGCGTTGTCAATGTGATTACCCATTGCCATAATAACCGCATATTAGAACAAGACAGATGAATGTTGCGGTTTCAGAGGTGGTTGATATAATTCGCTAAACACCTAGACACAAGCATGGCTATGAGTTATTTTCTATGTGTTACGAAGGTTTGGTCATGTATTTCAGTTATTAGATTTTTTTAAATGATTATGAATTGGTTGTTGTGGTACGTAGGTTAAGTCAGAGAATTTGGCTTTGTTGGTTTTAGTTGATGATTGTAAGTTGTTTTTTGGGTCACGAAGATTTGGGCAAATGTTTCGGGTTTTTTATTTTATTAGAGGATTTTTTAAAACGATCAAAGATCCAACAGAAATCTCTAATAATCCTTTTTATAAAGAAAATTGCCGGTATGATTTAAATTGAGGACGTTGTTGAAATTACTCTCGGATGAGACTGCTTTGAGAGTTGTCGAGGGGCGTGGGAGTTATTGCGAAGAGGTTGACTTGTCATCATATTAAGGAGGCTCGAGAGACTATCGTTGCAAGTCTCGTTTGTTCGCGCTCATGTCTACTAACGGCTATTGCGAAGGAGTGTCAGATTTCTTGAGAGTCCCAATGTCTTGAAATCGAGGAGGAACGAGGTTAATGGAATACTCAGAGAGGGAGCGGCGCCCCACAGAGCTTAGAGCGTTAGCGCACACCAAAGTTAAGTTGGGTGATACTGATGTCGTCTGAAGAAGAATTGCCCTCTGCCAAATCTTGATTGTGAATCCTCGTTGAGGTTTAGGTGGGAGAACCCCTTATGCATAGAGAAAGCTTATGGATCAACTCAACGTGGTCAAGTCAAACGTGGCGTTTCTCATCGCCTAAGCTGGGCTCGAATTGAGCGAGCACATGTCCTCACAGGGTCTCCCCATATGCTTGCTGAGGCCCTACCTGGAGCTGTTATTGCGTAAAGAGTCTACGCCCCTACAACAGTAAGGAAAGGGAGGAGACAAACAAAGGAAAAAGCAATGTAGATATCCAGGTCTTATTTACCCTTAGGATCAATTATGTACTTACTACCGAGCGAGAGGTTGTAGGTGAGGCAGGGGGATCGAGAAACCCACCATCCGTTCTAAATTAGTATCCACAAATTGTTCCTGGCATCAAGTACCGAAATTGTCTATTTGGTCTATATACCTTCTTCAGATTTTCAATTTCTCTAATTTTATTTCGCTGCTCCCATTTAAAGAATATCTGGTGCAATGCTATTATTGAAATTTGCTTTATTTGCTCATAAGACCTAAATATTTATTATATTTTGGAGAAAAAAATCTATAAATTCCTACTTATCTGGATTGGTTTGGATAAAAATACATATTTTAATTATTTATTTCTTATAAACTTTTAAAATAGTTTAAAAATAAACCAAAAAGACGAACTGGACCTCAAAATCCTTTGCTTAAAATTCATTTATGTGAAATGAGACGAAACCGTACCATTGGTCTTTACCGTGTAATAATTATCGTAAATATTAAAAGCGCGCAATAAGCCGATCATATCTTAATGAAATTCCCCCTGACGAATCTCGTTTCTACTTCTTTCCCTTTCAGCAATGATCAGAGTGACCACTAAGCCTTCTTCATCCCGCTTGGCATCGCTGCCTTGGATAAAGAGCAGCTAAAATCCTATTCCAGGGACTCTGATTACATCCAGGGCTTAAGTTTCCAGCTTAATTCTCGGATTTTCACAGAATGGGTCCCGAGATAGATAGTATTCACATAGACGTGTGTACACAAATAAGATGCTCACCCGTATACAGGTGAAATGTAATGAATGGGTACCAAAAATTATGAAATTGGGAAAGGTTTTAATCGCGAGCATAAACCCCTAAGAGAGTACATGGGAAGGATTATTTGTTCACCTCCATAGTCTCTAATGCATCTAGTAGTCTCCTATTTTAGTCATAGTCATATAATGATTTTAATACTTTTTCATTACCTTAACTTCAACATTTTTATCATGAAACTCTTTGCAAACAGAGACATAAATGCCATCGTTAGTTTTCGTCTACTTTTAAATGATAATTTATGTGACGGACACAAACCAGATGTCAAAAAGAACAAATCAACCATTTTGATACTTTAAAACTGCCCCTTCTCCCTCGGATTAACCGAGGAACCAGTGCCTTGAATATTAAGTTGTTAGAAAAAAGTAAGAAGCCAAAACAAACGAAGGCATCTATACCAAAATGATTGTTAGGAGAGAACACTGAACAGTGATGTGTACATATTCCAGACATTTCTCTCTCTCAAAAGTGATGTGTAGATATTCAGGATATTCTCTCCTTGAACAGTGATGTTTATGTACTCAGGACAGTGTGT